>CM035093.1:51221540-51486540 GCA_020205505.1 Panax japonicus
AATCACACCAAACAAATAATGCAATTCCACCAAATAAATTATAACCACAAAAAATAATAATACGAAAAATAAACCAACCACAAGACACCGAATTTTACGTGGAAAACCCTCTAAAAATAAGAGATAAAAATCACGGGCCAAACTCCAAAAAATTTCACTATAATCAACTGTGAATACAAAGTCCTTCCAAGTTTTATAACTAAAAACTTGAAATATTAAGAAATTGAGAAAATACAAGAATACCTCAATTTGAGTGAAAACTCAAATTATCTCACCACCCAAAACCTTCAAATTAATTAAAGTCTTCAAGCAATTAATTAATCCGAAAAGATGATGACATCCTGTGAATAAACCTTCACCAAAATCATCTCAATTTACTGCACCTTTTTCTTTGCACTCACCAATTTTCTCTCTCTTTATTCCGCGTGTTCCTCTCAAAAACAGAGTACTCGAATTTCTTCCATGTAATCAATATGTCATGCATAAGCCATATATATACTGATCATATATCATGAGTTCAATTCGAATTTGGATTGATCCCACGTTGAATCAATTTCCAATTTTGATTCGAAGTTGTTTTCTGTTTCTATGACCACGCCACAAAGATCTTGATAATTCCTGATTTCTAATTGGTTTAGAAATCAATTACCATGTTTGGCTTCCTACCTAAGATAAATTAGGCCCACACAGTTTTTATTGCAATACCGTGTTTATATATATATATATATATATATATTGCAATACCGTGTTTTTCAATTAGACTTTTGCCTATAAACCTCATGGGTTTGGACCCCACAAACCCAACAATCTCCCCCTCCAAATCCATGAGAGGGGGTTTCCACCATTACCCCGTCACTTGGAGTCCATCCCGACCAATTCCTTGCAAAACTCCAGTTTGTCGCGAGTTACAACTTTTGTCAACATGTCTGAAGGATTCTTGTCGGTATGAACTTTCTTTACTTTCATCAATTCCTTTTCCATCACTTCTCGAAGCCAGTGATAACGAACATCAATGTGCTTGGTACGATTATGATATGTGGCATTCTTGGTTAAGTCAATTGCACTTTAACTATCACAATAAACCACATATTCGTCCTGTGTCAAACCCAACTCTTGGAGAAACCGTTTCAACCATAACATCTCCTTGCCTGCTTTCGTAGCGGCGATGTATTCTAACTCAGTTGTAGACCAAGCAACACACCTCTGCAACTTGGACTGCCATGATACAGCTCCCCCTGCAAAAGTAAACAAATATCCCGAAGTAGACTTCTTCTCTTCAGAACCCGCCATGTCTGCATCTGTGAAACCTTCTAAGATTGGACTCGAACTACCAAACCCCAAACACAAACTAGAAGTAGCTTTCAAGTATCTGAGAATCCACTTAACTTCCTCCCAATGTTCTCTACCAGGATTTGACAAATACCTGCTCACTACGCCAACTGCATCAGCAATATCTGGCCGTGTACAAACCATTGCATACATAAGACTCCCTACAGCAGAGGAGTAGGGAACTGCTGCCATATGATCTCTCCCTTCCTTAGTTGAAGGACACATGCGCTTTGTCAGCTTAATATGATTGGTCAGTGGTGTGCTAACTGGCTTAGCATCACCCATGTTGAACCTTGCAAGCACCCGTTCAACATACTTCTCTTGTGACAACCACAACCTTTTAGCTTTCCTGTCACGAACAATCTTCATGCCCAAAATCTGTTTAGCCGAGCCTAAGTCCTTCATATCAAAAAACTTAAACAACTCTCTCTTGAGCATGCGAATCATGTTAACATCTTGCCCAACTATCAACATATCATCTACATATAGCAATAAGATAACAAAGTTACCATCCGGGAACATTTTGACATACACACAATGAACTGCAATTGTTCTGTTGTATCCTTGATCCATCATGAATGAATCAAATTTAATGTACCACTGCCTTGGAGCTTGTTTCAGGTCATACAAACTTTTCTTCAACCTGCAAACCAAGTGCTCTCTCCCTTTAACTTCAAATCCCTCTGGCTGCTCCATGTAGATTTCTTCCTTCAAATCACCATGAAGGAATGCAGTTTTCACATCTAGCTGCTCAAGCTCAAGATCCATAGTAGCTACTAACCCCAACACTGCTCGAATAGAAGTCATCTTTACAACCAGAGAAAAAATCTCATCGAAGTCAATACCTTGTTTTTGAACAAAACCCTTGACAACCAACCGAGCCTTGTACTTCACTAGTTTTTCACCATCCTTTTTCAGCTTGAACACCCATTTATTCTTCAATGCTTTCCCGCCCTTTGGAAGTGTAGTAAGCTCATAAGTGTGATTCTTGTGCAACGAATCCATCTCATCCTGTATAGCTCTCAACCAATTGTTCTTCTCCTTATGAGTCTTAACTTCCTGAAAATTTTCTGGCTCCCCCTCCTCAGCAACTAAAAGATATTCGGATGAAGGATACCTGACTGATGGCACACGTTCTCTCGTGGATCTTCTTAGTTGAGGTTCTTCAATATCAAGATGAGCTCCCCCTGCTCAACACCCTCTACATCTGATCCATCTCCATCGTGTAAATCTGTATCAGTCACATCTTCATTCTGACCTCTTTCTCCAACTGTGGCATTCTGTAATGGCGAAGGAACTCCGCCGAGGTCTAGAACACTATTATCTCTGGGCTGTGTAACGTTATCAAAATCCTCATAATTTTGGTGTTCATGAAACACCACATCTCTGCTTCTGAATAATTTTCTCTGAACTGGATCCCATAACTTGTACCCAAACTCTGCATCTCCATAGCCAACAAACACACATGGAGTAGATTTGTCATCAAGCTTCAATCTTTGTTCCTTGGGGATATGTGCAAAAGCTTTGTACCCAAATACCCTCAAATAAGAATAGGACACATCCTTACCACTCCAAATCTTCTTTGGAATCTAAAAATCCAACGGTGCTGATGGAGATCTGTTAATCAGGTAACAAGCAGTACGAACAGCTTTACTCCAAAATAATTTAGGCAGCTTAACCTTTCTCAACAAGCATCGAACTCGCTCAATAATGTCCATTCTCTCTGCCACATCATTATGTTGTGGGGTGCCGAGAACTGTCTGCTCATGACGAATACCGTGTTTAGCACAATATGCTTGCAAACTCCTTTAAAGTGTATTCCCCTCCGTTGTCACTGCGAAGACACTTCAATAATTTTCCAGTCTCTCTTTCAACCATAGCATGAAAACTCTGAAAATACTGGAATACCTAGTCTTTTGTTTTCAACAAAAACACCCACATCTTACGTGAAGCATCATCAATAAAAGTAATAAAATATCTATTGCCACCTAATGACTCAACCTCAATGGGACCACATACATCAGAATATACTCTTTTAAGTAACTTAGATTTCCTTTTAGAGGAGCTATTAAAAGAAACTCTATTCTGCTTACCAAACAAACAATAATCACAAGGGTTTAGTACAGTACCTTTAGCAAAAGGAATGAGGGACCTCTTTGCTAACATCTGCAACCCTTTCTTACTCATGTGCCCAAGTCTTTTATGCCACAGATTCGGCGAAGTTTCATCTTCAATTGCATTCAACTCGCTAGAACATACCTTCACATGAGTTTTGTATAACGAGCAACAAGTAATACCTCTAGCGACAACCATCGAACCCTTGGTAAGTTTCCACTTTCCACTGTTGAAGTGATTATCATAGCCTTCCCTGTCCAAAGCCATACCAGAAATCAAGTTGAGGCATAAATCTGGGATATGTCTAACATCCCTCAAAGTAATAGTGCAACATACATCTGTTTGTATGCAAACATCACCGATCCCAACAATTTTAGACTGATCAATGTTACCCATTATCACAAACCCAAAGTCTCCAGCTTTATACGTAGTGTAGAATTCTCTCTTGGGAGTAGTGTAATACGAAGCACCTGTATCAATGACCCAATCAATCTTCTGATCAACAACATGTAAGCATTCTTCTTCCTCGAATGAAAGAAGCACATCATCCTCAGTAACTGTAGCTGCAGTATTCTTCTCCTCAACCCTCCCTTATTCACTAGTTTTCTGCTTGTCTAACCAGATCTTGCAATTTCTTTTGAAGTGACCCTCCTTGTTGCAATGAAAACATCTGTATGTAACACCTTCTTTGGTCTTTGATTTGCTCCTATGATTTTTGGAATTTTTGCTTTTACTGCGATTCATGTTTCTCTTGTGAGATCCTCTGAAGTTACTTCTACCCCTGTTCTCTGCCACAAGTGCTTGTGTCTCAAAATTCAAACCCTGCTCCTTCCGCCTTGTTTCCTTGTTATGTATGCTGTCCTTGACCATCTGCATGGTTATCTTTCCTTCCAGAGTTGAATTGCTTAGTGACACAACCAAAGTTTCCCAACTGTTAGGAAACAAATTGAGAAGCAACAATGCCTGAATCTCGTCCTCAAGATTTAACTTCATGGTAGACAACTGGTTCACTAATCCCTGGAACTCGCTCATATGCTCGGATACACTGCTACCATCTTTATACTTCAGGTTCACGATCTTTCGAATCACAAATGTCTTATTCTGAGCATTCTTCTTCTCGTACATGGACTCTAATGTAGTCCAAAGTGTATAAGCATCCGTTTCCTGCGAAACATGGTGGAACACACTCTGATCGATCCATTGTCGGATGTGACCGATCGTCTTCTTGTTCATCTTTTTCCAATCAGCCTCAGTCTTGTCCGCTGGCTTTTTCCCCTTAAGCTCCAATGGATCATACAAATCCTTGCAGTAAAGGATGTCATCCATTCTAGGCTTCCAGGTCGAAAAATTAGATGAGGTTAATTTAATCATGGCGCCGCTTGATTCCTCCATTTAATTTATCAATAAACAATATGCTAAGAACCTTGCTCTTGATACCACTTTGTTGGAAAATACTCCTCAGATTATAACTGTCTTGGATAAATTAAATAAATCACACCAAACAAATAATGCAATTCCACCAAATAAATTATAACCACAGAAAATAATAATACGAAAAATAAACCAACCACAAGACACCGAATTTTACGTGGAAAACCCTCTAAAAATAAGAGATAAAAACCACGGGCCAAACTCCAAAAAATTTCACTATAATCAACTGTGAATACAAAGTCCTTCCAAGTTTTATAACTAAAAACTTGAAATATTAAGAAATTGAGAAAATACAAGAATACCTCAATTTGAGTGAAAACTCAAGTTATCTCACCACCCAAAACCTTCAAATTAATTAAAGTCTTCAAGCAATTAATTAATCCGAAAAGATGATGACATCCTGTGAATAAACCTTCATCAAAATCCTCTCAATTTACTGCACCTTTTTCTTTGCACTCACCAATTTTCTCTCTCTTTATTCCGCGTGTTCCTCTCAAAAACAGAGTACTCAAATTTCTTCTGTGTAATCAATATGTCATGCATTGCATAAGCCATATATATACTGATCATATATCATGAGTTCAATTCGAATTTGGATTGATCCCACTTTGAATCAATTTTCAATTTTGATTCCAAGTTGTTTTCTGTTTCTATGATCACGCCACAAAGATCTAGATAATTCATGATTTCTAATTGGTTTAGAAATCAATTACCATGTTTGGCTTCCAGCCTAAGATAAATTAGGCCCATACAATTTTTATTGCAATACCGTGTTTATATATATATATATATATATATATATATATATATATATATATATATATATACTCCTTGATGTCTTTTTTTTTTCAATTAGACTTTTGCCTATAAATTTCATGGGTTTAGACCCCACAAACCCAACACGTAGATATCGTAACAATATCATGTAGTATTAGGTATTTTTTTTTTCTTTTATCAAACTAGATTATGGCAAGCAACATTCACTATTTGTCAAAAGTGCAATAAATATAAATTCTATGTAATTCTAAAAATAAAAAGCATAACTTCAATCGAAACCTCTATTGTGGTCTAAAATTTCCCTAACCAAGCAGACTTTGAGCATATACAAACGTAAAATCAATCAAATATTTAACAAATAATATGTCTACGTCATTTCCTCCCACATTGCACCAGTTCGAACCTCACAAGTATCAGCCGATGCTTCAATCGTAATTGTATGTTATAAGTGAGGAAAAGAGTGGGAAATGGAGTGCTTCAATACTCAATAGTATCAGCCGTTAGCGTCTGTATATGTGTTAGTTTTGGTAAAAGGCATTAAGATGACATAATTGAGTTTAGGTGGGGCTGGGATAGTATTAGTGGGACATGAGACGCCATTTGGTTGTGGATTCTCCAACAAAAACATCCACGCTTGGAAAGCTAAAACAACCACACCACACTCAAAAAGATCACATCTTGTGTGTGTGTGTGTGTGTGTGTTTGCTTTTAAAAAAATTACTCACAAAATTAAGAAACCAATATAAAAGCACATTGCGCAAAAGGAGGGAATCCATGCCATGCCTCCCCCTCCTCACATAATTTACCATTTTTTTATATATCTAATATTCCACCCACTTTCTTAGACTTTTTATCCCCCGTTGTGTTTTTTATATGATCAAAAGAAACAGCCCCATTACAAAGTGTCAACACTCTCTAATTAAACTCAATTAATTAAGATATTGATTAGCGCGTATTAGGTTTGAAAATTGCATCATCAAACACGTGTGATCGATGCACACGTAACGAGGCTATTGATACAAATTTTAATTTGAAGGGTGTTCCTTTGGGGAGAGTTTTGATCAATGGTTATGATGTTGATGCTGATGCTGATGCTGATGCGGTTAAAAATAAGTTTAATTAATTTTTTAACAATGTTACTAGTATCACATAAATAAGGGCCACATAATATTCACATACACATATATATTATGGACTCCCGCCTGACATGTGAGGCCTGCAGTATGTATATGACCCTTTTTATGTGATAGTAACATTATTTTTAATTTTATTGATTAATTTACGATTTTCTTGAGTTTTGGTGATGTAAAGAAAAATTACTTATACCGATGGGTGTAAAAAAAAAAATTATGCACGTTTTTGTCCCTTGGATGTGAAGGAAACGTGAAATTCCTCATCATGGTTACTTAGATGTGATGTTGAAGATAACATTCCATAAATACTATGCAAGTTTCTATTTTGTATACTTCATTTCTTTTGGGGGAGAAAAATACCATTTTCTTTGTAAATAAGATTCATCAATATGGGCAAAGGGAATATTAGATTAAGAATCACAACACACACACACACATATATATAAATCATTTCTATTTTTTTTGTTGGTTGGTTTGTTTTAATTATGTCAACCCAATGTAATTGTACTTGATGTATCACTTTGTCTTTGGTGGGAAGAATGTGCCACTATGTTGCACTCATGAGTCAATTGTTCTTGTAATCCATTACTAAAAATAAAGAAAAGTGTATTAAAAATGAAGCATAAAAGCGAAAGAAACATTTTAGGGATAAAGCATACACCACTCACATATTTATTTATTTACCTTGATGGACAACTTCAATGTAATTGCTTATTAAGCTTTATTGTGAAGTGGTTTACCCTGTATATGCAAACTTTTGAATTTTGAATCCACTCAGTGGTTTGTATGCATAATTTTCATGTAACAAAGTGTGAATCAATAAATGGTCAAAAGTATGACAATTCTAAGAAATTTAGATATGTTTTTTTAATATAGGGGATATTTGTTTAGTTGAATGGCTGAATCGTTCAGTGCGTTTGTTTTGAATAAAAATCGTCTGAATAGCCGAATATCGGTTAGATTTTTGGACTAAATGGTCAAGTGTAATTTTTTTAGCTGAATGTGATGAAAGATTGCTGAATGAATTTAATTTTTTTTGTACAATATTAACTATTATATTAAGTAATATTAAATAAATTTACAATAATTTTGAATTTTTTCAGAGGGGTAAAATAATAAAAACCTATTATTCATATGTTTCGGACATGTCAGTTATCAAATAACTTTTTTCATTTAGTATTCATAATTCTACTTTATTCAGCTCATTCAGATTACTTAAATATTCAGAATTATGTTATTCAATTTTATCAAACACCTTAGTGATTTGTAATTTCAATTCCTTTTAGACCGTTTTAAAAAAAACAAATTGGATAAAACACCAAAGTTTTATAAACGTAACATTATTATACTCCATCTAATTAGACTTGTACTAAAGTGACCGAAATTTACGGAGTTTATTCCTACTTAAATTCTCATTTAGTTGCATAGTTTTATGCAGATGACTAGTAATACTTTATAAATAGCATAGAGAATAAAAATGTGACAATTAATATTAAGACTATGTTTGTTTGCAAGTATTATACTTGGGATATGACTATTAATCCCAAATATCTTGTTTGTTTTCAAATTTAGACTTAGGACTATTAGTCTCGTATTATAAAATGGCTTAATAGTCTTGACATTATAATTATAATCTCGGAATTATAATCTTAGGATTAATAGTTTTGAGATTATAATCTCATAGATTATATTATAATACTTGCAAACAAACACAGCCTAAGGGTGTTATATTCAAATTGTAAAAAAATAAATTATTTAACTTAGAACTATCTAAAATAGTAATAAAAACTTTTATCCTAGGACGAATGTTGTATAACTCTATAAATAATGATATTGTTCACATAATTTTCTTGTTTATACTAATTACTCTCTGCTTCCTCCAAATTTTATATGTGAAAATAAAAATATATATGTTTAATTTTTAATTTTAAAATTGGTCAATTTAATTAAAAAAAGAGAGTTAAAAACTAAGTCAATTTTTGACTAAGGATTGGAGAGAGTACCTTACTTTCAAATGTGTAATTAAGAGGTTTGATGAGGCATCATTAGTTCTGAAGATTTCAACAAACTAGAGTAAATGGTTCAAAATTTTATTTATTTTTTGGCCCCATGAGTCATTCGGATTAACCCATAGGCAATAGGTTTTAATGTCATTATGATAATGATTCAAGTTTAGCAATAATCACAGGATTATGTCCCGTTTCCACACAAAAATAAGGTCGTGTTCACATGGTGCAATATGTACTTTGATGGGTAATTAAGTTTGATTTGAATGGACTAAATCTATGGATACATCAGATTTACTCCCTGCTTTCAAAATGCATTTTAAAATGAAAGAAAAAAAATAGAAGAAACAAGTGGGGTGGATGCCCACCTATGAATTACGTTATCTCAATTTTATTTTATTTTTATTTTTTTAATGTATTCGAAAAGGAGGGAGTAAATTTAATGTATCCATAAATTTTACTCCCAAAACTAAATGTTAAGGGCAAATTTATTCATATAAAAATTAATAGTTTGTCCATAATTTTTGTTATGTGAACCAATCAAATGGCATATAATAGTATGAAGTATAGTAATAATTGTCTCCCTCCAAAAATTGGGCATTCCCCAACTTAATCAAATGTTGTTATTATGCATTTCCCCTCTATGTTATTGGGCACGGGTTTTGAAAGGTTGTTTTTTTCATTGTACATTAAGATGGTGAAAAAATATTCAGGGTGTTCGAACTTTCTCAATGCTTCTCATAGTGCTGACACGCAAAAAAAAAATATCATATTTTGATTTGTATATCGACATTATATTAATCAATTGACCAATATTAATTTTTTACTAACCAATCCCCTATTGAATCCGTGTACTATGATGTTTTCAATCGAACTACTGTGAATATGAACCTTTAATCAAAAAATTATACTAATAAAAATTGGCACAACTATGTATTTTACTACTATACTTGACAAATTTTATTTAATACACTACTGAACTTTTAATTTTTCGAATTACATCACTGAACTAATTATTATTTTACAATTAAGTCATTCCGTTAAAAAAAGTTGGCAGACGTTAAAATATTGCTTATGTTACGCTGACGTGGCAAAAAAATAAAAAATATTGCTTATGTGACAAGAAAAATCAAAAACAGATTTTAAAAACAAAAAAATACTCGTTTTAAAGTTTTAAAAATAACAAAAACATAATAAAATAAAACAATTTTTTTAAAAAAAAACATTTTTTTTAAAAAAATAGATTTTTTTTAAAAAACAGAATTTTTTAAAAACAGAATTTTTTAAAAAATAGAATTTTTTTAAAAACAGAAATTTTAAAAAAAAATAGAATTTTTAAAAAAATGGTTTTTTTTAAAAAAAACAATTTTTTTTAAAAACAGTTTTTTTTAAAGAGATTTTTTTAAAAAAAATAAAATTTTAAAAAAAATAGAATTTTTTAAAAAACAGAACTTTTTTAAAAAACAGATTTTAAAAAAAAATAGAATTCTATTTTTTTAAAAAATATATTTTTTAAAAATATATTTTTTAAAAAAACAGATTTAAAAAAAAACAGAATTCTATTTTTTTAAAAATTCTGTTTTTTGACAAAATCTATTTTTTTAAAAAAATTCTGTTTTTAAAAAAATCTTTTTTTAAATTCTGTTTTTTTAAAAAAATTATTTTTTTAAAAATCCGTTTTTTAAAAAATTCTGTTTTTTAAAAAAGTTCTGTTTTTTAAAAAATTCTATTTTTTTTAAAAAAAATCTGTTTTTAAACAAATTCTGTTTTTTTAAAAGTCTGTTTTTTAAAAAAAATCTGTTTTTTTTTAAAAAGTATATTTTTAAAAAAATCTGTTTTATTTTATTATGTTTTTGTTATTTTTAAAACTTTAAAATGAGTATTTTTTAATTTTTAAAATCAGTTTTTGATTTTTTTGCCACATAAGCAATATTTTTTATTTTTTGCCACGTCAGCGACACATAAGCAATATTTTAACGTCTGTCAATTTTTTTTAACGGAATGACTTAATTGTAAAATAATAATTAGTTCAGTGATGTAATTCAAAAAATTAAAAATTCAGTAGTGTATTAAATAAAACTTGTCAAGTATAGTAGTGAAATACATAGTTTTGCCAATAAAAATTTATTTAGAAAATTTAATTTAAAAATAAATCTTTTGATACTTTTCTTACATTACAATTTTATGACCAAAAAATTACTTCTTCCATTTCAAAATTAGAGATACAATTTAACTTTTAAAATCAAACAATAACATATTAAATTTTAAAATTTGTATGACTCGTAAAATTTTAGAATGAAATAAATTTTGTAATTAATAAATTTTGTTATATATACTATTCAACTATAATAATTATATAAACAAAAATTAAATAAATTTATATCAATTTAATGTTAATATGTCATTATTTGACCTCAAAAAATAAATTATATCTCTAATTTTAGAACGGATGAAGTATTTATTTTAAAAAATATTCAAATAGGCAGATTGGAATAAACAAAAAATGAAAATGTCAAAAAAAAAAAAACACCTGCATAGACTTTATGTCAAAAATGTCCTCGGTATGGCCACATAAAAAGATAAAAAAAAGAAAAAAAAAGAAATAGAGACATGAGAATAAGAATTAAAAGAAAACGGGTCAGATTTATCCATGGGCTGAAAAAGGACCCATACCCATTATAAGGATTTGGAGCTCCAAATATATGCATGAAATGAAAGGGATAGTTATGTAATTTAAATAGAAGGCTTATGTAAGCAATTAATTAATTGGAGATAAAAAAATAGATTGGGAAAATCTTTGAATCCGACCGGCAAATCTACAGGCAGACTTTAGCAGGAAAAAAGTTCTCACGCGACCCTCACGCCTTTTAATTAACACGCCCGCCGTCTTCTCTTATCAAAATTAAGGATGTAATCGATTCGAGTACTGAGTTGTTCAGATTTAATTTATAAAATTATCAAGTATAAAATAAAGTTTGATTGAAGCTCATTTTACTATCGAGTCGAGCACGATTCCGAATCGAGCTCGAGCAGTTTGAACTTTTCCAACGAATATGATCCGATTATTCAATAGAAAATTATAATTTGAGGAGGTTCGAGTAATTTATCGAATTTTAAAATTTGCTCATATTTGACTCATTTATATTTTGAGTCGAGCTCGAATCGAATTTTTAGTTGAGTGAGTCCGAATCGAGCCCGAACTATTTATTCATTTTACATTCTTAATCAAAACAATTGACTTACTAAGAAAATTATCCCCTCCTTCTCAGTTGTACATCTTCCACCACTTTATAGCCACCTATAATCCATACAATGCTCTCAAAATAAATTTGTTTAACTTGTACTATCAATCACGAACACAAGTGTGTGTTAAAATAAATAAAACGGTTGATATTGTCGGTAGAAATATTCAAGGTTATTAGAATCGGATCCGACCAGACTAGTAAAAATCGGAATCCATCTATATTTTGATTCGATTTAAATTTATTATTTCTTTCGTTTTTAAAAGATTATCGTTTTAGAAAAAAAATTATTCTAAAATATTTGTCGTTTATAATTTTCAAGAAGAATAAATTATTTACTTTTCTATATTACCCTTACATTCTATCATTATTTTAAGAAATTCTCTTTTGTATTAATAGTTTTCAACTTCCCATAAATGGATAATGATGTAATTTTAAATATATTTTACTTGCCAAAACCTTAAACGACAATCTTTTAAAAATGAAGAGAGTAATCAATTTAGACCAAAATTGGATCAAATTCGATGATCCGACTGATCGACCCAAAAAACCGGTAACTGGTCACTAGTTTAACTGTTTCCTACATTGTTTTTTTAATTCAAATATTTAAATTTAATTGAATATATTCTAAAGATATTTATATTTAAGTAAAAATGGAGGTACACAGCCGTGTAACTTTTAAAGTTACACGGTTTACGATCGTAGAGTGATTTCACTCTACGATCGTAGAGTAGTCCCTCTACGATTTGTGAATTCACTCTACGATCGTAGAGTAATCCACGATTGTAGAGTGAATTCACAAATCGTAGAGTGACTACTCTACGATCGTTGAGTGAAATTACTTTACGATCGTAGACCGTGTAATTTTAAAAGTTACACAGCTGTGTACCTCCATATTCCCCTTATATTTATTTGTGTTTAATTTTATCACCCTTGAGTCTTGAATTTTGAGTTATGATAATGATTTAATATATTTTTTAATAAAAATTTAGTATTTATTTGAATTGTATAAAATAAATATTGTATAAATAGGTTTAACTTTTTTTATAGATAAATTGATTAATTTTACATATGTACTAAATATTATATATAATAATTAATATATTTAATTATTTATTATTTATTATATATTAAAAACATTATTGGGTTAATAACAGTTCGATCACTGATTGAACTAGTGACTCATCCACTCAGTATTTTTTTGATTTGATGACCAATTCGGATATGAAAACATTGAAAATATTACTAAGTATTGATTAAAGTTTTAGGTTTCCTTATAATACTTGTAAAGTATAAATAAATAGGTATTTGTTTTGATAGCATAATTTTTAGGGTCCTTAACACTAATATACAACAATTAGAAAATATTTACAAAAATAATACATCCATAAAATAATTACAAAAATAACGCAATTCATATTAATAAGGAAACCTAAAATCAAGGAGAAATAACTGCCATAATTAATAATTAAAATTCAAATATCTGGGATCTAACAATAAAATAAATTCAAATTCAAAATAATAATTCAAATTCAAATCTTCATCTCCCTCACATAGCACTTATTTGATCAAGAGAATGACTACGATGAATAGCCGACCCGTGCAACTTTAGACCATTATTTGCAGGAACAGAAGTTTACGCCATATTGACCATAACAAGTATTCATGGAGGAGCATTTCTTTTATCGGTTTGAGAAAAGTATTCACGCATACCTGTAATAGTGGATGAAACAACAAAACAGAAGTAAAATATGAGTATAACAGAAAAGATCATAGACCAATCTAAAAAAATGTTCTAAGATAGTGAAGAACCCAATATCTTTTTCTAATTATCATAGGAAGACATATATTTATCATTATTATAAAAAGAGATTTATGGGAAAGAGTACAAGTCCAGAAAAATCTAAAAATACTAACAAAAAAGTAATAAATGTTTGATACATGTAACCAATTAATACATAAAGACTGCACAAATTTTGTTTTCTGCATAGGAAAGAGAGAGATAAGAGAGTGATGTGTAATGTAATATTGATAATCAAACCTTCGTACCAAGGTAACCAAACTTTTATACCAAGGTAACCAAACCTTTATACCAAGGTAACCAATCAACCTCCACACCTGCAGTATGAATTGGTTACCTTGGTCTAAAAGTTTGGTTACCTTGGTAACCTAATAACACTGAATTAGTTACCTTGGTATGAATATTTGGCTACCAACTGCACTATAGAAAAACTGCAGGTGTGGATGTGAATTGATTACCTTAGTTTGAAGTTTTGGTTACCTTGGTATGAAGGTTTGGTTACCAACTGCACTATAAAAAAACTGAAGGTGTGGAGGTGGATTGGTTACCTTGGTATGACAGTTTGGTTACTTTGGTATGACAGTTTAGTTACCAACTGCACTATGAAAAAACTACAGGTGTGGAGGTGGATTGGTAACCTTGGTATGAAGGTTTGGTTACCTTGGTATAAATGTTTGGTTACCAATCTCTTCTATCAGTTGCTGAATTTAGATCAAATCCAATAATCCATGGAATGTCTAGGAATTCTAGTCTCTAACTTCCTACTACTATTCCATGTACCACCAATTCCACTATTTCCACACCCAAAATAAATCTCATGCCAAGTCTCCGCAAGCATCTCCTTTACACAAACCACGTGCAAATTATACCAAGCTCGAGGTCCACAGCAGGGGGAAGGAGTACCACTTGATTGGCACCTTTCAATAGCTAAAGTGTCAACTAAAACAACACGCCTCTCACCACTTACAGTACCAATAACAGCTGTAGAGACCCTTTCCCTTTTGACAAATAGACTACATATGTAAATTACTTAATATCATCATTTGATCATATAGGGTGCCTTTGGAGTGTTGCAGGTTAGTTATATTTTGAACAACAAAAAAAGATTGCGAAAGGTGATAGATCCAGAGATGAGCAAGAGTTCTTACACAATGGAGTCGATAGCCATGTTTGCAAAGCTAGCATCACGATGTGTTCGCATTGAAAGTAGCGAAAGACCCTTGATGGAGGATTGTATAAAAGAACTCCAACTGATTTTTTATACAAATTTAAAAGGATTGAGTATGGTCGTGCATACACTAAGAATATGGTCTGAGAATCTTAGTGAAGTAAATATTTATCCTGCTACAAGTTCTATCTCATAAAAAGTTCTTCATACTTGAAAATTCTTCATACTTGAACGGAGCGAGTCCTTTGGAGCTGAAGGTGAGCAGAGGAAGAAATGATGATGAGTGATAATGATGAGTTTGATTGGGTGGAAGAAATAGGAAGGAAAAGAAAAGGTTGGGAGGAAATTGCGGAGTAATTCGGATTGCACAAAATGAAATTATATTAATTTTGTAAATAAATATGGAAAAATGTATTACTTTTGTAATTATTTTATATATGCATTATTATTGTAATTATTTCTAAAAATGTACTAAAATATGTAATTAATCCTATTTTTTACTCTAGTAATATAACGACCTACAATAATCGGCGAAGGAAATTAAGGATAAGAACATAAAATTAATGTGAAAAATACAAATCGAAAAAAAAAATCATTGGAGAGATAAAATATAACTATATCAAAGTGTAAAAAATGAAATATATGGATCTCACTTTGAACACGATTAAAATTGACAAAAAAAATACTGAATTAAATTGTAATTATAATAACACACATACACACATATAATTTGAGCTAGAAACATTATGTAAATAACATAACAGGTAAGGTTGTAAAATGGATATATACATATTCGAAAATAGTGGTATTTGTATATGAAAAACTAATACCCTATTTGTATTTGTATTCAATATTCGACGAATTTTAAAAATATAATTCTTATTCCGTATTTAAAATAATATCCGAATATGGAATATGGATAATATTCGTTTTTCGTTTATTTTATTCGAACGAAAAATTTATTCGAATATTTGGATATCCAAATTCGTTTAACAGTTACATAATAAGCAATTCATTCAAATTATTTAGAAAGATAAAAAAATTGAATAATTACTAATCATTATTTAACGTTTAAGCAATACATATTAATTAAACAACCTAATCATAAAGAGAAGGAAAAATGTACGTCATCATCGACCATAAACATCAATTAAAATTTAAACATCCTAAAAGAAAGTACTAAATTAACAACATTTTCAATGAAAGATAATACTAATTTATCATCCACTCTTATTTTCGCACATAAATTTTGAAAATAAAATATTTGTAACAACTTAATATAACTATATTTGTTCTTACAATATATAATTTTCTCGGTAAATGATACATTTTAGATATTTTATATTTTACAATCGTAAAAAAATTATTAATTAAAATTAAATAAATTCATTTTAATTTATTAATATTATATTTAAAAGTGTTATTTCTTTTTTTCTAAAAGTGATATGACATATTTTAAAAATAATTTTGGTATGATAGTAAAAACTAATTATTATATATATAAGGAAGATTATTTCAAAAAAATTATGTTTACTTAATATGTGATGATTGATAATTATATTATTAATATAATTTTTGGGCCATGGTTATTTGGGCCTTTGGATTATGTTGAGCCGACGGCCCCATGGAGATAGGTAGGCTTGGGCCAGAGGTTGTTGTAGTGGACGTGGGATTTATGGAATTAAGGGTCTTAATTATATTTGGGTTCTGAATTTGGAAGAAAGTGTTGGACTATGAGCCAACTTCTTTAATTATAGGAGATTTGATACAATCCTGTCATGGGTTGGTCATGGGCTGGGAACCTTAGTTTGATTCGGAGAAGGATTGCATGAAGGTGATGAGATCATTATAAATACAAGGTACTGCATTGATTTTAAGGTACATGCATTTTATTACTTTCCAGCACTAGAGCATTAAGCCTCCATTGTTAACCTTATATTAGCCTGTACTTATTCTCACACCAGAGCTATCCCCCGGTGGCCCAAGTCGTCAATCTTTTGGTGTTTACCCGTTTCTGTGCAGGATTGAAAGTGCTTTGGTGATTGGAGCGCGTGGACGGATCTTGGCGTTAACATTGACGCTAGAAGGAGGGCTTTCTAGTGTTTCTGGTTTTCAATCACACTCTTTAATTTTTTCTACATCTGAGATTATGGAGAGCACTAGGACAGTTACTGGTGGAGGGCTACCGACGGCAGATGGTTCTTCTCACCAGAAAGGATTTGTTAAGGATAGACTGGGGGCAGCAAAGAGTATTCATGATAGACTTAGGCCACAAGGCACCCCAGTAGGGTCTCAAGCTAGAGACCATAATGATGTCAGGAGAAAGTTGTTTTCCACCGCTAGTAAGGGTCGTGATCATGATCGAACGAGGGTAGAAGGCACACCGCTTAGAACCTAATATCGTGAGGATCAGACGGACATGAAATCTATTCTTGCCAAGATGGCACATGAGACTGATAAGGTTTTGAAGGTGCTGTTGCAGCAGAAGGAAGAGATTGCCAAGTAGATGGTTCTTATGGTCGATCAGGAAGATGAGGCCTCCAGCCGTACTCAACCTAGAGGGCGTGGTAGGTCTCCAGACAAACGGGCCAGAACACGGAGGGATGAAGATTCAAGGCGATCCGAAAGCAGGCTTCGGAGCCGCTCTTGAGATCGAAGCAGGGCAAGATGTCGTACTCCCGAAGATCCAAAGAGGGCACCTCGCCCTGTGGATTCTTGGTATGGCGACAATGACAGGCGGCGAAGCAGATCAAGGGGAAACACACTTGAGGTTTCAAAGAGGGCACCTTGTCCTGTGAATTCTCAGCACAGTGAGAATGATAGACGTCGAAGCAGATCGAGAGGTCGTACACCCGAGGATCTAAAGAGGGCACCTCGCCCATCGGATTCTCGCCATAACAGGAACGACATACGAAGCCCATCCAAGGTAGGAAGTTCAAATAGAAAGGGCCGATCTAATTATGGGAAGAAAGGCCCCCTAAAGAAGGAAACCTCCTCACAGCCGGAAGGGGTAGAACTGTTAGCTAAAAAGTTGGAGGACCTTCAGAAGTAACTGACTGAAGTTAAGCAGGGGAAGGAGAGTTCGGGCAAAAAGGTATCCCTTTTCTCTCTGGAAATCCTTCGGGAGAAGGCGGACCCCAGTAAAAAGCTCCCTTATATGGAAAGTTATGATGGTTCGAGAGATCCATACGACCACAACCAAGTATATGATAGGCTGATGGACTATTATGATTACTCGAATGCGGCTAAGTATCAAACCTTTGTGACAACATTGAGGAAAGACGCCAGGCAGTGGATGGGGACCACTACAAAAAACTGGGGCATTGGCTACGGGTACATTACCGACAGCAAACTTCCCGTCGCGAATAAGGTCATTGACGATGGGCCAGCCGTCGCGAATGTAAGCCATCGGTAATGACCCTATTATTTGGCGCCAGACTTTCCCGATGGAGGGAAAACTTATTGGCGACGACACCAATGTTATTAGTGATGGGGACGCCGTCGGGAATGACTTTATATCGACAGGGTCATTCACGATGGCAACGCCGTCGAGAATGAGTCTTATATTTTAAACCCTGGTTCGACGGTAATGAGCATATTTTTTCATTCCCTCTTAATTTTCTCTTTCCCTCTCATTTTGGCCATTTCCCCCAATTAATTCTAAGCTAGCATATCTCAATTGATTCTCAAGTAGCTTAATTGTTTTATCCAATTGATTCTCGTTCATCAATTTCGCCCAAGTTAATCGCTGGTTCCAAGCCCAGTCGTTGACTGCCACCAGTTCGCCGGCTGCCACTATTTCGCCACCACCTGTACACCGCCCAGTTCTTCATTTTGCCCCCATTTCGCCCTCAGTTGATTCTACAGTTGTTTCACACTTCATTTTGTTAAATTTTTAAATTTTATTCAACACTTTCTACAATAGTTATTATTTGTGCTTCTAGCTTGGCTTCTATTTGTGCTTCTAGCTTTGGTAGATGTTCATGTATGCTCTGATTTTACAATAATTTAGAAATTTTTAGAGGGTATATGCGCTGACTTGCTTGGTATAATGGGTAGTAATTAAATTGTTTTTAGGTATGTTCAATCTCTGTCTTGTGAATATTTTAGTTATATGGCCATATCTATCTTTGTGAAGAGTTAGAGAGAGAGAAAAAAATGTGAGATCCCGAATTTTATGAAATAAAAGTATTCAATTTTTCTATTTCGGTAAATATTTAAATTGATAAAAGTTTAAAGTTAAGGGTGATATGTGAATTTTTTTTCAAAGTAAGTAAATTGTCATAAAATACCCGGTAGTAAAAGTATAGTAATACGCGTGGTTGCATAGTAGCACACGCTATTAATTATTGATGCTTACGTGAGAAGTCACTCGATTTTATTCAATTATTGTCACAATATTTTATATTATTAAATCAATAATTGAGACGATAAAGTTATTCATATTATTATTTACAATATTGACAATGTTTAGAAGTTCTGTCAAGGAGAGGTTTGGTCACCTAATTGCGCGCCAATAAGGAGAAATCCTTATCGGAAAGCCCCCTCTTTCCTGGGAACGACCTGATTGTTAAATATTGTGAATTATAATATTAATGATGAATAAGCTCGTGTTGATTAAAGATAAAATTGATAGTTCCATTGTGTGAGAATTATTAGTGTTAGTGGAAACTAATATTTATTTTGATAATAATTGATGTCTGGAAGTTATCGGGTAATTAACTGGATAAATGAGCAATTAATCACTATTAATTCACATTATTATAACTATTTGTTTACATGTATGTACTATTAATTCACATTCTTGTACTATTAGGGGAGTTGGTGCAAGATTATTAATACTTGCATGACTAAGTAAAAAATGGAGGTATAGATGGAGGTACTATACTGTAATTCATATTTTCACATGTCTAGAACTATTGAGTCACATGATTTACTATTGATTCACATGATTTATTATTAGGGGAGGTGGTGAAAGTTTGATAATACTTGCAGGACTAAATTAAAAATAAAGGAAAAGAGGAAGGTATTATACTGTAATATTTCGAGCCCCAAAATGTGCAATTATTGAAACTATATTTTTCTATAAATAGAAGCTCATTCTTACTTCATTTCTCACCAATTCACTAAAGCTATAGAGCAATTATTATAGAGGGAAATTATAGAGAGAAAGAAGAAGAGAAGTCTGCTACCTCACTATTCTAGTATTCAGTTTTTTCTTAGGTAAGGGGTATTATTCTTTCGTATTCATGAAGAGAGTTATTTTCTTTCAATACTCTTAAGAGTTTTTATTCCATTCTTTATTATTATGTTAGAATAACCTGTCTATGCGAGGTACCACATACATGGTGAAATTCTTCTGTTATTCCATTCTTTACTATTCTGTTGGAATAACCTTTTGGTGCGGTCTATCGCATGCTTGGTGAATTCTGTTGTTATTCCATTCTTTATTATTCTGTTAGAATATTCTTTCTGTGCGGATTACTCATGACCTGATTCCATTCTTTATTATTCTGTTGGAATATCCCGTCTATGCGGATTACGCATGACCTGGTTCCATTCTTTATTATTCTCTTGGGAATAACCTATCCGTGCGGTCTATAGCATGCATGGTGAATTCTTTTGTTATTCCATTCTTTATTATTATGTTGGAATAACCTGTCTATATGGATTACCGCATGCATGGTGAATGACCTTTCGTATTCATTCTTTATTAAATTATGGAAACGATCTGCCTACGTGGATTACCGCATGGTGGATGAAAATCCATTTGCAGTTTCGTATATTATATTATACTCGTATGAGATATCATTTCTTTTGTACTCGTCATGGAATATCATTTTCTTTGATATTTTTTTTACGAGTTAGTATTCACGGGTTACTACTCACATGGTTACTATTCACTCTAGTATTATTCACTTGAGTATTCGGAACACTTTTCGTGTCGGAGTACTATTCATGAGTTACTATTCACTTGTTACTATTCACCCTGATTACTATTCACTCTAGTATCAGTCACTCGAGTATTTGAGGCACTTTTCGTGTCGGGTACTTTTCACGGGGTACTATTCCTGAAGTACTATTCACGGGGTACTATTCACCCAAAAAATATATTTCTTTTCTGTCCAAATTATTTTTGGTACATGAATATTATTCTTGAATTTTACTCCACAAAGCAGTATCATGTTGACAATATGGACGTTATTGATTTCTGGATAAATTAAATTATAAATCTTTAAAATTTATCCATGAACTTATTTTATTGAATTATTATGTCATTGTCATCATCCTCATACTTATATTTTGATGAAAGTCAGTCTTTGGCTTACGTACATAGATGGACTTGGTATGATTATGACCAAGGATTATCTGTATAATCATGACCGTAATGTGACGAATGATGTGGTGAAAGTCCTCAGTGGCCTGTAGTGCATTGATGGACAATGTTTGGTATGATTATGACTAGGATTATTCGATATAGTCATGACCATTGATGATTTAATGAATATCCTTGGCCCGTAGTGCAGGGAAGAATCGATGATATGGTTTATTTATTAAGCTGAGTCTCAACGATAAAGTTGATGAAAAACTTTTTAAATCATAGAAGATAGTAGATTTTATGCTCTACTTGACTCTTCTAATGGATTGCTTATTTCCACTGCAGTTGTTGATCTAAAACTTGTTGTCTATTGTATTCTATCAGTTGTTATACTGTTGAAGGCTAAGGATAATTTATTCTGCATTATCTTAGTCATAATATTTTTACTGGGTTAGTTGAGCTCACCCTTTTCTTTCATTGTTCTCTTCAGAAAATGAGAATATAGCTGGGACTAGTCGGGGAACGGAGTGACGGTCCGAGATGTTTTTATTAGTAGTCCTCATTATTCTACGGAATAGTGTGATAATAATTATATTGAGGACTACATTGGGTGTGGATATTGTCTAGAAGACAATATTCGTGTTAAAACTCTCAGCTTATGTTTCGTGGTATTTTACACGACAATTGTATAATTAAGTTTGTATTTGAGTTCTGTACCATGTATCTGGCGACTCAAGATGGGTGATGTATACCTGTTTTGGGGGAGTCACAGTTGGTATAAAAGGTTAGGGATATGATTCCTGGCTGAGATGTGAGACAAGAACTAGGAGGGGAGAGACGAGGAATTCCTTCGCTAGTATGACTTACCTAAGTTTATTTGGTATTTAATTGGTCGGTCAGAGTAAAGAGATAATATGTGATATGTCAATTAACCCTTATTTTTAAAATATATTCTAGAATGATATCTGAAATACATGAGATAAGAAATGAGAAAATCATGATACAGAGGAAATAACCGGGAATGTATAGTCCGAATATAAAGCAAGGTATTCTCATCTCTTCAAACTACCGAGTACGTAAATTTCGAGGGCGAAATTTCATAAGGAGGGGAGATTGTGAGATCCCGAATTTTATGAAATAAAAGTATTCAATTTTTCTATTTTGATAAATAGTTAAATTGATAAAAGTTTAAAGTTAAGGGTGATATGTGAATTTTTTTTCAAAGTAAGTAAGTTGTCATAAAATGCCCGGTAGTAAAAGTAGAGTAATACGCGTGGTTGTATAGTAGCACACACTATTAATTATTGATGCTTACGTGAGAAGTCACTCGATTTTATTCAATTATTGTCACAATATTTTATATTATTAAATTAATAATTGAGACGATAAAGTTATTCATATTATTATTTACAATATTGACAATGTCTAGAAGTTCTATCAAAGAGAGGTTTGGTCGCCTAATTGCTCGCCAATAAGGAGAAATTCTTATCGGAAAGCCCCCTCTTTCCTGGGAACGACCTGATTGTTAAATATTGTGAATTATAATATTAATGATGAATAATCTCGTATTGATTAATGATAAAATTGATAGTTCTATTGTGTGAGAATTATTAGTGTTAGTGGAAATTGACATTTATTTCGATAATAATTGATGTCTGGATGTTATCGGGTAATTAACCGGATAAATGAGCAAATAATTGCTTTGATTCACATGATTATAACTATTTGTTCACATGTGTGTACTATTGATTCACATTCTTGTACTATTAGGGGAGTTGGTGCAAGATTGTTAATACTTTCATGACTATGTTAAAAATGGAGGCATAGATGGAGGTACTATACTGTAATTCATATTTTCACATGTCTAGAACTATTGAGTCACATGATTTACTATTGATTAACATGATTTACTATTAAGGGAGGTGGTGCAAGTTTGATAATACTTGCAGGACTAAATTAAAAATGATGGAAAAGAGGAAGGTATTATACTATAATATTTCGAGCCCCAAAATGTGCAATTATTGAAACTATATTTTCCTATAAATAGAAGCTCATTCTTCCTTCATTTCTCACCAATTCACTAAAGCTATAGAGCAATTATTATAGAGAGAAATTATAGAGAGAAAGAAGAAGAGAAGTCTGCTACCTCACTATTCCAGTATCCAGTTTTTTCTAAGGTAAGAGGTATTATTCTTTCGTATTCATGAAGAGAGTTATTTTTTTTCAATACTCGTAAGTGTTGTTATTCCATTCTTTATTATTATATTGGAATAACCTGTCTATGCGAGGTACCGCATACATGGTGAAATTCTTCTGTTATTCCATTCTTTACTATTCTGTTGGAATAACCTGTTTGTGCGGTCTATCGCATGCTTGGTGAATTCTTTTGTTATTCCATTCTTTATTATTCTGTTAGAATATCCTGTCTGTGCGGATTACGTATGACCTGATTCCATTCTTTATTATTCTGTTGGAATATCCTGTCTGTGCGGATTACGCATGACCTGGTTCCATTCTTTATTATTCTCTTGGGAATAACTTGTCTGTGCGGTCTATCGCATGCACGGTGAATTCTTCTATTATTCCATTCTTTATTATTCTATTGGAATAACCTGTCTATGTGGATTACCGCAAGCATGGTGAATGAACTTTTGTATTCATTCTTTATTAGATTGTGGAAATGATCTGTCTACGTGGATTACTGCATGACGGGTGAAAATCCATTTGCAGTTTCGTATATTCTATTATACTTGTATGAGATATCATTTCTTTTGTACTCGTCATGGAATATCATTTTTTTTGGTATTTTTCTTTTACGAGTTACTATTCATGGGTTACTATTCATCCGGTTACTATTCAATCTAGTATTATTCACTCGGGTATTCGGGGCACTTTTCATGCCGGAGTACTATTCACGAGTTACTATTCACATGTTACTATTCACCTGATTACTATTCACTCTAGTATCATTCACTCGTGTATTTGAGACACTTTTCATGTCGGGGTACTATTCACCCGAAAAATATATTTCTTTTCTGTCCAAATTATTTTTGGTACATGAATATTATTTTTGATTTTTACTCCACAAAGTAGTATCATGTTGACAATTTGGACGTTATTGAGGTATTTTGCATAGTAAAATCTTTTTATATAAAACAGAATACTTTTATAAAGTAATTCGTTTTATTAGATTATAAATAGAATATATTATATTTTATTTAAAAGATTTTGTTTTATTAGAATATTTTATTAATACTGCATAGTAAATCAATATGGACCGTCCATTTAAAAGTAAATCAATCTGAACTGTTCATGAATTAGTTACTATTTAGTCCATTCTCCTATAAATAGAAGCTCATTCCTTCATTATTTCTTACGAATTCACTGAAACTCTAGAGAGAGAAATTATAGAGAGAAATTATAGAGAGAAGCTATAGAGAGAAAATCTATAGAGAGAAAGAAGAAGAGAAGTCTGCTACCTCACTATTCCAGTATTCAGTTTTCTTCTAAGGTAAGGGATAATATTATTATAGTAAAGGGTATTATTTCTTTCGTATTTATGACGAGAGCTATTATTATCCCATTCCTTATTATTATGTTGGAATAACCTGTCTATGCGAAGTACTGCATACATGGTGAAATTCTTATATTATTCCATTCTTTATTATTTTTTCGGAATATCCTGTCTGTGCGTTTACGCATGACCTGGTTCCATTATTTATTATTTTGTTGGAATAACCTGTCTGTGCGGTCTATCGCATGCATGGTGAATTCTGTTGTTATTCCATTATTTATTATTCTGTTGGAATATCCTGTCTGTGTGGATTATGCCTGACCTGGTTCCGTTCTTTATTATTTTATTGGAATATCATGTTGGTGCGGATTACGCCTGACCTGGTTTCGTTCTTTATTATTCTGTTGAAAAATAACATGTCTGTATAGTCTATCGCATGCATGGTGAATTTTTCTGTTATTCCATTCTTTATTATTCTGTTGGAATAACCTGTATATGTGGATTACCGCATGGATGGTGAATGATCCTTTGTATTCCTTCCTTATTAAATTGTGAAAATGATCTGATTACATGGATTATGATGAAAGTCATAATAAAAGCATTGGACTGTTGATTATGATGAAAGTCATAATAAAAGTATTGGACTGATGAAAATCATGGGTATATGTAGTATTAGTAAATGTTATGATGAGTTATGTTGGTTATTATGTGAAAACATGTAAGTTTCATAGAAATCACAAAGAGTTGAAAAATCAGATTTTTGGTAAAAATGGAACATGAAATTCAATTGACCATATCTCCTATTATATTTCAAATTTTTGAGTGTGGTCAAGTTCTAGAGTTAGATCTATGAGTTTTCTAACTTATTCAAGTGGAATCACTGGAAAAGGTGTTGTAGATTTTCGTGTGGACCGATTTTGGCAAAAGAGTCAAAAACTGCAAAGTACCAAAAAACTACTGCCCATAAATTTAAAAGGGCATTTTCGGCCACTTAATTTGTGATAAAAATTCCGGTCTTTTGGGACATGGAAATATATGGTATAAAGTCCCTCCTGTCCAAAAATGAGCTCATTCCAACTTAAAATTAGCAAGTTATGACCATTTCAATATTTAAGTTTTTTCGACGAAAAATGCTATAACCGGAGTTCGATAACTTCGACGACCATGAAATTTAAACTGGAAGCTCATGTTAACATGTGTAAGATCCTGCCAAGATTTGGGAATTTCTGGAGTTAAACTTGAGATAGCTAATTTCTTAAGGAATTAATTAAAAATTGATTTTTTGAAAAATACTTAAGGGAGTGGAAAAATTATAAAAAAATACTTGTTGTGTATGAAATATATGTATATATGTTTGGACAAAGGATAGAAAAATAATAAGTTGATTTGGTAATTTTTCATGAAAATGGTTTAGTTATGAACATATGAGTTAAATATGTTATGTGAAGTTGAAAATTTGATTTTACAGTTGTATATCTTTGGCTTACGTGCATAGATGGACCGTTAGTTATTGGCTTTATAGTTGTATATCTTTGGCTTACGTGCATAGATGGATTGTTGATTATTGGCTTTACAGTTGTATATCTTTAGCTTACGTGCATAGATGGATTGTTGGTTATTGGTTTTACAGTTGTATATCTTTGGCTTACGTGCAAAGATGAACTGTTGATTATTGGTTTTATAGTTGTATAACTTTGGCTTACGTGCAAAGATGAACTATTGATTGATGAGTATCTTTGGCTTATCTGCATAGATGAACTGTTTATTGGTATGATTATGACCAGGGATCATTCAGTATAATCATGACCCGTAATTATAGATGATGTGGTAAAAGTCCTCATTGGCCCGTAGTGCATTGATGGACAGTTATTAGTATGATTATAACCAGGGATTATTCTGTATAATCATGACCATTAATGATTACATGAATATCCTTGGCCGTAGTGCAGGGATGATTCGATGATGTGATTATTTATTAAGCTGAGTCTCAGCGATAAAATATTGATAATAAATTTTTAATTCGTAAAAGATAGTAGATATCATGCTCTACTTGACTCTTCTAAAATACAGTTGTATATCTTTGGCCTGTAGTGCAAAGATGAATTGTTAATGAATATCTTTGGCCGTAGTGCAAAGATGAATTTATTAGTATGATTATGAGTAGAAATTGTGATTTGGTATAACCATGATTTTTGATGTTTCAGGTGAATATAGGTGATGAAAATTATCTTCGTCCTTGGTGCGAAGAGGAATTTAGAATCACAATTATGATTATGAGTAATTCATATGATTGTGGATAGGAATTGTTGATTGATGTTACAGGGATAAAGCATTATCGGTGGACTTTTAACATAGAGAAGATAATAGATCTGATGGTCTATTTGACTCTTTTAATGGATTGCTCATTCCGTTGCAACTATGGTTGAAAAGTTTTATCATCTACTATATGTTCTAAATCTCTGATTTATTACTGACGAAGACTATTGATAATTTAATTATCTTTAGTCACGATATTCTTTACTGGGCTATTTGTGCTCACCCTTTTGCTTCACAATTCCTTTCAGGTAATAATAGTGTAGCTGGGTCGAGCAGGGATAACAGGGGAATAGAACGACGGTCTATAGCTGTTGAGGTTCTCCCTAAATAGTATGGAAATAATTTTATTGATGACTTTAGATAAGTATGTCGTATTGTATACGTCATTTGATATTTAATTTTGGTGAACCGAATAGGGTGAGGTGAACCCAACTTTGGAAGGGTGTTTTGCCACTATCATACAAGATGTCTAATGACATACAACCTCGTGTTATCATAAGACAGGTTATTCTAACAGAATAATAAATAATGGAACCAGGTCATGCGTAAACGCACAGACAGGATATTCTAACAGAATAATAAATAATAGAATAACAGAAGAATGCCACCATGTATATGGTAGTCCGGGTATACATGTTATTCCAATAGAATAATAAATAATGGAACCATGTCATGCGTAAAAGCACAGACATGATATTCCAACAGAATAATAAATAATGGAATAATAGAAGAATTTCACCATGTATGCGGTACTTCGCATAGACAGGTTATTCCAATATAATAATAAAAAATGGAATAACAGAAGAATTTTATCATGTATGCGGTACTTCGCATTGACAGGTTATTCCAACATATTAATAAAAAATAGAATAACAGAAGCTCTCTTCATGAATACGAAAGAAATAATACCCCCTACTATAATAATAATATCCCTTACCTCAGAAGAAGACTGGATATTAGAATAGTGAGGTAGCAGACTTCTCTTCTTCTTTCTCTCTATAATTTCTCTCTATAATAATTGCTCTAAAGCTTTAGTGAATTGATGAGAAATGAAGGAAGAATGAGCTTCTATTTATAGGAAAATATAGTTTCGATAATTGCACGTTTTGGGCTCGAAATATTACAGTATAATACCTTCATCTTTTTCTTTATTTTTAATTTAGTCATGCAAATATTATCAAACTTGCACCACCTCCCCTAATAGTAAATCATGTGAATCAATAGTAAATCATGTGACTCAATAGTTCTAAACGTGTGAAAAAATTAATTATAGTAACTACCTTCAATTATACCTCCATTTTTAACTTAGTCATGCAAGTATTATCAATCTTGCACCAACTCCCCTAATAGTAAATGAATGTGAATCAATAGTACACACATATGAACAAATAGTTATAATCATGTGAATCATTAGTAATTAATTGCTCATTTATCAGATTAATACCCCGATAACTTCTAGACATCAATTATTATCGAAATAAATGTCAATTTTCACTAACACTAATAATTCTAACACAATGAAACTATCAATTTCATCTTTAATCAACACAAACTTATTCATTTTTAATATTATAATTCACAATATTTAACAACTAGGTCGTTTTCAGGAAAGATGGGGTTTCCAATAAGGATTTCTCCCTATTGGCGCACAATCAGGTGACCAAACCTCTCCTTGGTAGAACTTCTAGACATTGTAAATATTGCAATTTAATAATATGAATAACTTTATCGTCTCAATTATTGATTTAATAATATATCATATTATGCAGATGATACTGTGACAATAATCAAATCAATAATATGAGAGATATGATGCAGCAATTACTGTAGTATTAATTGAGTATAACTGAGTGACTTCTCACGTAAGCATTAATAATCAATACCGATTGCTACAATACAACCATGCGTATTTTACCACCGATTATTTTATGACAACTTGCTTACTTTGAAAAATTTTCAAATGTCACCCTTAACTTTAAACTTTTATCAATGTAACTATTTACCAAAATAGAAAAATTGAATACTTTTATTTCATAAAATTCGAGGTCTCACAATCTCCTCTCCTTATGAAATTTTGCCCTCGAAATTTACATTCGTACCTGATATTCGAAGAGATGAGAATACCTTGCTTTCTTTTAAGATTATACCTTCCCGGTTATATCCTCTGTATCATGATTTTTCCATTGCTCATCTCCTGTATTTTAGATATCATTCTAGAATATATCTTCAAAATAAGGGTTAATTGACATGTCACATATTATCCCTATACTCTTACCGACCAATTAAATACCAAATAAACTTAGGTAGGTCATACTAGTGAAGGAATTCCCCGTCTCTCCCCTCCTAGTTCTTGTCTCACATCTCAGCCAGGGATCATATCCCTAAAGCTTTGATACCAACTGTGATTCCCCCAAAATAGGTATACGTCACCCATCTTGAGTCGCCAGATACATGGTCCATAAAATTCAAATACAACTTAATTATACAACAGTCGTGTAAAATACGACAAAACATAGCTGGGAGTTTAAACAAGAATATTGTCATCTAGACAATATCCACACTCAATAGTGTCTTCATTACAATTATTATCACATTATTCCATAGAATAGTGAGGACTGCTAAAGCCATTTATCCTGGACCATCACTCCATTCCCCGACTCGTCCTGGCTACGTTCTCATTTCCTGAAGAGAACATTGAAAGAAAAGGGTGAGCTCAACTAGCCTAGTAAGAAATATTATGACTAAGATAATGCAGAATAAATTATCCTTAGCCTTCAACAGTATAACAACTGATAGAATACAATAGACAACAAGTTTTAGATTAACAACTGCAGCGAAAATAAGCAATCCATTAGAAGAGTTAAGTAGAGCATAAAATCTACTATCTTCTATGATTTAAAAAGTTTTTCATCAACTTTATCGTTGAGACTCAGCTTAATAAATAAGCCACATTATCGAATCATCCTTGCACTACGGGCCAAGGATATTCATGTAATCATCAATGGTCATGACTATACCAAATAATCCCTGGTCATAATCATACCCATAAAGTATACCCAAGACAAAAGAACTCTCATCACCTGTTTTGACCTGAACTACCAAATATTATAGTTAAATCCATAATTCATATTTATAATCATGTAAATCAACAGTTTCTCCTTGCCACAAAGGCTTAATAGAATGTTTACTTCAATATCCTTACCCCAAAGGCTAAAGATATTCAAATATAATAACAATGATCATATCAATCAATTGTCTACCTTTGTACTACAGGCCAAAGATATTCAACTGTAAAATCAATGGTCATGATCATACTAATCAGTTGTCTGTTTGTGCACCACTACCAAAGACATTAGACTATTAACTAGTGGTCATGATCCTGCCAATCACATCATCGAATTATCCATGCACTACGGGCCAAGGATATTCGTTATTATCACCAGTGGTCATGATCATGTCATACACCTATCCATCTTTGCACTACGTGCCAAAGCTTTCAATCAACAGTTCGTCTTTGCACGTAAGCCAAAGATATAAAATTATAAAATCAATAATCAACAGTCCATCTTTGCACGTAAGCCAAAGATATACAACCATAAAATCAACAGTCCATCTATGCACGTAAGCCAAAGATGACTTTTATCACAATATAAGCATGAGGATGATTACAATGATATAAACATTAATTAAACGCAATCAAGGAGAAATATTAAAGACTTTAACATCATCCAGAGTTTAAAAATATCCAAATTGTCAACAAGATACTGCTTTGTAGAGTAAAATTCAAGAATAATATTTCTGTATCAAAAATAATTTGGACAGAAAAGAAATATATTTTTCGGGTGAATAGTACACCGTGAATAGTATCTTATGAATAGTACTTCTCGTGAATAGTACCCCGACATGAAAAGTACTCCAAATACCCGAGTGAATAATACTAGATTGAATAGTAATTTGGGTGAATAGTAACCCGTAAATAGTAACTCGTGAATAGTATTCTGACACGAAAAGTGCCCCGAATATCCGAGTGAATAATACTAGAGTGAATAGTAATTTGGGTGAATAGTAACCCATGAATAGTAACTCCTAAATAGTACTCCAACCCGAAAAGTTCCCCGAATACCCGAGTATAATAGAATATACGAAACTGCTAATGAATTTTCACCCGCTATGCGGTAATCCACGTATACAGATCATTTCCATAATTTAATAAGGAATGAATACAAAGGATCATTCACCTTGCATGTGGTAATCCACATAGACAGGTTATTCCAACAGAATAATAAAGAATGGAATAACAGAAGAATTCACCATGAATGCGATAGACCGCACAAACAGGTTATTCCCAATAGAATATTAAAGAATGGAACCAGGTCATGCGTAATCAGCACAGACATGATATTCCAACAGAATAATAAATAATTGAATAACAGAAGAATGTCACCATGTATACGGTAGTCCGCGTATACATGTTATTCCAACAGAATAATAAATAATAGAACCAGGTCATGCGTAAACGCACAGACAGGATATTCCAACAGAATAATAAATAATGGAATAATAGAAGAATGTCACCATGTATACGGTAGTTCTGTGTATTTAGGTTATTCCAACAGAATAATAAATAATAGAATAATAGAAGAATTTCACCATGTATGCGGTACTTCGCATACACAGGTTATTCCAATATAATAATAAAGAATGGAATAACAGAAGAATTTTACCATGTATGTGGTACTTCGCATAGAAAGGTTATTCCAACATATTAATAAAGAATGGAATAACGGAAGCTCTCTTCATGAATACGAAAGAAATAATACCCCTTACTATAATAATAATATCCCTTACCTCAGAAGAAGACTGGATATTAGAATAGTGAGGTAGCAGACTTCTCTTCTTCTTTTTCTCTATAATTTCTCTCTATAATAATTGCTCTAAAGCTTTAGTGAATTGGTGAGAAATGAAGGAAGAATGAGCTTCTATTTATAGGAAAATATAGTTTTGATAATTGCACGTTTTGGGCTCGAAATATTATAGTATAATACCTTCATCTTTTTCTTCATTTTTAATTTAGTCATGCAAGTATTATCAAACTTGCGCCACCTCCCCTAATATTAAATCATGTGAATCAATAGTAAATCATGTGACTCAATAGTTCTAAACATGTGAAAAAATTAATTATAGTAACTACCTTCAATTATACCTCCATTTTTAACTTAGTCATGCAAGTATTATCAATCTTGCACCAACTTCCTTAATAGTAAATGAATGTGAATCAATAGTACACACATGTGAACAAATAGTTATAATCATGTAAATCAATAGCAGTTAATTGTTCATTTATCCGATTAATACCCCGATAACTAACAGACATCAATTATTATCGAAATAAATATTGATTTTTACTAACACTAATAATTTCAACACAATGGAACTATTAATTTCATCTTTAATCAACACGAACTTATTCATCATTAATATTATAATTCACAATATTTAACAACCAGGTCGTTCCCAGGAAAGAGGGGGCTTTCCAATAAGGATTTTTCCATATTGGCGCGCAATTAGGTGATCAAACCTCTCCTTGGCAGAACTTTTAGACATTATAAATATTGCAATTTAATAATATGAATAACGTTATCGTCTTAATTATTGATTTAATAATATATTATATTATGCAGATGATACTGTGACAATAATCGAATCAATAATATGAAAGATATGATGCAGCAATTACTATAGTAATAATTGAGTATAACTGAGTGACTTCTCACATAAGTATTAATAATCAATATCGTGTGCTACTAATGCAATCACACGTATTTTACCACCAATTATTTTATTACAACTTGCTTACTTTGAAAAAATTTCAAATATCACCCTTAACTTTAAACTTTTATCAATTTAACTATTTACCAAAATAGAAAAATTGAATACTTTTATTTCATAAAATTAGGGGTTTCATAATCACTATGATCAAATGTGTGTATATATATGGAAGAGATTTAGGGGAAATTAAAGGGTCATTTGGAATTTGGATAGCTTTTTTGAATTTGTTTTCAAAAAATTAGTTGGCATTAAAAACACCAAAACAAAATTGGCATTGAAAACACAAAATAGTATTGGCGTTGAAGAGGAAAAAATGTAACACATTTGTTTATGGTTGTCAAGTGTTTGTGAGTATGTTGTTAAAAAAATATGAGTAAGGGTAAAAATAACAGTTATTCCACGTGACTTGACATGTGCATATTTTCATATAGTTTAGGAAGCTTAGAAACCCGTTTCAGATTCACTTAGTAGGAGTGAATCTCAAATAGTCCCCGTTTTGAGTCTGTTCTTGTATGTTTCGATCTCACTTAGGTCGGAGTTAACAACTTGAGCACGTCTTTATATTTTTTGAATTTTCGGTCCGTATATATCTCTTGACGTTCTTCGGGTGCATATTTAGACTACGATGTGTTAGTCTATTTCGTATACTTGAAGACCATGGGAAGGTACTGCTAAAATTTCTGAAAAATTTAAAGATGTGTTCAAGTTGTTGGCATCAATGAGGCGACACATCCGGGAATGGGATAGAAGCCTGACCCGTTAGAGTGGGAGATGAAGTTAGGAAACTCATAAGCTTGCATATACATTAACTTGGAGACTTGATTGTGTTTGTCTAACTTTCCATATATATAGCAGACAGTTGTCCAATATGTCTGTTGATCGAAGTTGGATGGAACGTAGGGTAGCCACTGATAAGAGTGGGCTTAGCTCTTAGTACCGTAGTGGGGTTGAACAATTTTTCAATTTTGCGTTTGAGCAAGTCAGCGATGATGAGATTAGATGTCCTTATAAGAGGTGTGTTAATGAAGTATGGAATGGAAAGGAGTGATGTCATGTACGACATATTTGTGTATGGGTTCAAGCAGGGTTATACGACATGGATCTATCATGGGGAAACCTGTTTGGATGAACATGAATCAGAACCAGAATCTAGAGGTGACGAAACCTTTGACTGTACTAACATGATAGTTGAAGCTGCTGGTTCATACTTCCAGTGGAATACAGACACGCGTTACAATATACGGGACTCGATTCCGATGTACATAATCCGAGTTATCGCCCAGTTTGTAAAACTTGCCAACACTTAGGTAAAAAGCAAAAAAAGAGGTCAAAACCCGCCTCGATCGTCGGAACGATACACAAACACACATAGCACCACTTAGGTATTACACACGCATTATAACTTACGGGACTCAATTCCGACGTTCAAAATCCGAGTTATCGCCCAGTTTGCAAAACTCGCCAACACTTGAAGAACACAAACAAAACTAATTTAAATATGCTCTATTTTCGAATTCGTTATTAATATTTTAATATTGTAGGGTCTTGTTGATGAGTCTTTGGCGGGTGGATGCTGTGGCACAGGCGATGCCCGTGGTGGAGATGGTGATGACCTCCGGGCTGACGCTAATGAGATTATTAATGTAAGACCCTAACTTTTATGAATAAAGAATATTTTCTTGAAATATATTTTTGAATATTATTGTGTGGATTTGATATAATGTTATAGTTGTGGGTAATATTTACAAATTTTGCAATGTAAGCAAGTGGTTATATAATATTCGATTGGTCGAGGAATATTCGTTTTAACAAAAAATATTCGTACGATGGCACAATCATTGGTGAAATCCACAACGGATGTATTGTTGTAGTTAGAACTGTTAAAACTGTTGAACTACCCGGTAGTAAAAGTACAGTAATACACGTGGTTGCATAGTAGCACACAGTATTGGTTATTGATGCTTACATGAGAAGTCACTCAATTATTGCTACAGTAATTGCTGCATCATATCCCTCATATTATTGATTCAATTATTGTCAAAGTATCATCTGCATTTTATGTTGTTAAATCAATAATTGAGACGACAAATTTATTCATATTATTAAATTATAATATTTACAATGTCTAGAAGTTTTGTCAAGGAGAGGTTTGGTCATCTAATTGCGCGCCAATAAGGAGAAATCCTTATCAAAAAGCCCCCTCTTTCTTGGGAATGATCTAGTTGTTAAATATTGTGAGTTATAATTTTAATGATGAATAAGTTCGTGTTGATTAAAGATGAAATTGATAGTTTCATTGTGTTGGAATTATTAGTGTTAGTGGAAATCGACATTTATTTCGGTATTAATGGATGTCTGAAGTTATACTGACCAGTCGGGTAATTAATCGGATAAATGAGCAATTAATTGCTATTAATTCACATGATTATAACTATTTGTTCACATATGTGTACTATTGATTCACATTCTTGTTACTATTAGGGGAGTTGATGCAAGATTGATAATACTTGTATGACTAAGATAAAAATGGAGGTATAGATGGAGGTACTATACTATAATTCATATTTTCACATATCTAGAACTACTGATTCACATGATTTACTATTAGGGGTGGTGATGCAAGTTTGATAATACTTGCAGGACTAAATTAAAAATAAAGGAAAAGAGAAATGTATTATACTGTAATATTCTGAGCCCCAAAATATGCAATTATCAAAAATATATTTTCCTATAAATAGAAGCTCATTTCTTCATTATTCACCACCAATTTACTCAAGCTAAGAGCAATTATTATAGAGAGAAATTATAGAGAGAAAGAAGAAGAGAAGTCTGCTACCTCACTATTCAAGTATCTAGTTTTTCTAAGGTAAGGGGTATTATTTCTTTCGTATTCATGAAGAGAGCTATTGTTATTTCATCCCTTATTATTCTGTTGGAATAACCTGTATACACGGACTACCGTATACATGGTAAAATTCTTCTGTTATTCCATTCCTTATTATTATGTTGGAATAACCTGCTTATGCGAAGTACCGCATATATGATGAAATTCTTCTGTTATTCCATTTTTTATTATTTTGTTGGAACATCCTGTCTGTGCGTATTACGCATGACCTGGTTCCATTATTTATTATTCTGTTGGAATATCCTGTCTGTGCGTTTACGCATGACTTGGTTCCATTATTTATTATTCTGTTGGAATAACTTGTCTGTGCGGTCTATCGCATGCCTGGTGAAGTCTTCTATTATTCCATTATTTATTATTCTGTTGGAATATCTTGTTTGTGCGTTTACGCATGACCTGTGTGACGCCCCCAAAATAGGTCCATTCCACCCAACCCATTCTGAGTTGTCAAATACATGGTACAGAAACAACTACAACTTTTACAACCCATAAGCTGTGAGTTTGAATACAAACATTGTCATCTAGGCAATATCCACATGCAATTAAATCCCCATCATAATTATTGATACATTATTTTACAAAAAATGGTGAGGACTACTAAACAACTCTCTCTAGAACCTTCATTCCATACCCCGACTAGTACTCGCTACATTCTCGCCTCCTGAGAAGAAAAATGAAACAACAAGGAAAAGGATGAGCTCAATTAGCCCAGTAAAGAATATTATGACTAAGATAATGTACAACAAATTATCCTTAGTCTTCAACAGGGAAAAATCTGATAGAATACAATAGACAACAAGTTTAGATCAACAACTGCAGCGGAAACAACAATTCATTAGAAGAGTTAAGTAGAGAATAAAATCTACTAACATCTATGAATTTAGAAGTCTATCATCAATATTTTATCCTTGTAACATCAATCAATATATATCTCAAATCAAATCAAATATTCATCTTTGCACTACAGGCCAAAAATATTCATCAGTCGGTCATGTTCATCTAAACACCTGTTCATCTTTGCACTACGGGCCAAATATATTCATCAATTGTTTATGTTCATCTCAACACCTGTACATCTTTGCACTACGAGCCAAAGATATTCATAATAAAATCAACCATCTTTGCACTACAGGCCAAAGATATTCAGTAACACCATCATTTAGGACTGAGAATGATGAAAAATATTTTAAAGGAAACGAATCCAGTGAAACAAAATAACAATTATTAAGGATTCGTACTCTAAACAATCCGAGTTCAAAAATACTTCATAAATAATCATACTGAAGTAAAATTCAAGAATGATCAAAACATGGATACAATCAAAGCTAGTATCCAGAATAGATATTTTGGACAAAAAGGAGAAATTTCATTTTTTTGGTGAATAGTGCCGTATTCGTGAATAGTGCCGTATACGTGAACAGTAACTCCGACACCAAAAGATAGAAATTTCACAAAAAACATCATCATGCTTCGTGAATAGTACTCATGAATAGTAACTCGTGAATAGTAACTCATGAATAGTAACTCGTGAATAGTAACTCGTGAATAGTAACTTATGAATAGTAACCCCGACATGAAAAAGTTCCAAATTTGATAAAAAGTTTCAACCAACATTTCAGCATAATGATATTGAAGAAATAATATCATTTGAGAAGAAAATAACATCCCTTACCTCGAAAGACAGTACTTCTAGTTGAAACACCGGATATAGGCTATGACTTGAACTTGCACCGTATAGCAATACTCAAAGTATACTCAAAATACTCACAAGAATACGCTCTATAATATAGAGAGAGAAAACTTCAGTTTCTGGTGTGATTTTCAATTCTAACCTAAGCACCTATTTATAGGAAATTGCTTAGAACACCAAAGCAGAAAATTTAATATAATATTAATATATATATAATCATCTACGCCAACCCTTGAATCTGATTTTCAGCCATTGAACACATGCTCCCTTCTAGAAAAATAAATAAAAAACATTTTTATTATTTAAAATAATTAAAACTTCCAAAAATCAATTATTTCGGAGCTTCGGAACTTCAATAATTCATAATAAATAGCCCTTTTTGCCAGAAAATTCGAATCTCGTGAGTTTTTATAGGAAATTCAATTCTCTACAACTTTGTAGAAGAAAGATTTTCCAAATTCCAAATAGAAATTAACCGAAATCCACAAACAGGCGATTTTACAGGCTATAATCAAATTTTCAGTCAAGAAATAGGTCTACCGACATATAAAATCTGTGTTAAACATTTAATGCCACAAAAAAAATACTCTTCCTCCTCATATACTCATATATCCCACATTCATTATAAAAATATCATCGTTAATATATTATTAAAATAATATATTTAATGAATTATTTTATCAGAAAAAGATAAAATATTAATTTTCAACAATTGTCACATTAAAAATTTTCTCCATCTATATCCACATAAATTCAATATTTTCCTCATCATATAAATCAATAATTAATTATTCACAAATAATATTACAGAATCACAGTACTGGCAACCAGGCCGTTCCCAGGAAAGAGGGGGCTTTCCAATAAGAATTTTTTCTTACTGGCGCGCATTTAGGTGACCAAACCTCTCCTTAGACAGAACTTTCTAGACATTGACAATAATGTTATCTAATAATATTATTCAGATAATATGAATTATTGCTTCGATAATGAAAAATACTGTGTAGTGATAATTATTGAAACAACAGGGATATAGAATATCAATGTAGTAATTATTGAATCAATAACATAAAATACTGAACAGTAATTACTGTAACAATTATTGAGTAGTGCCTTCTTACGTAAGAATCAATAATTGGTGTAATACCGTGTGCTACTATGCAACAACGCGTATTACTGTGTTTTAACCACTGGGTATTCCAACAGTATTAACGGTAACAACTACGCCGTTATTTTTAAACAACTTATATTTGTCGTTTTCTTCATCCAATCGCTTTCCGTTATGGGGCCCACAAAAGACTGCGCCGTCGTACGAATATTCCCCGACAGCAAGAATATTCCACGACCAAACGAATATTCCCCGACAATAATGAATATTTTATAACCACCTGTTTATTCGAAATATTTGCGCATTTTACCCATAACTAACCACATTAATCAAATTCACCCTTACTATTTCAAAAAAATAAATAAATAAAGGAAATTCCTTTTTATTTAAAAAAAATTTCAGGGTCTTACAACCTCCCCTCCTTATGAAATTTCGTCCTCGAAATTGACGTACGTAACTGGTGTTTCGAAAAGGTAAAGATACCTCGCTTTCATTTCCGTTTCCAACTCCAAGGTCATTTCCTCTATAGCATGATTCCTCCACAAAACTTTAACTTGTGGTATGACCTTCATGCGTAGGACATGCTCCTTCCCATCCAACATCTTGACAGGTATCTCCTCGTACGTTAAGTCTTTAGCTATTTCGTCCGGTTCTAACTCAATAACATGGTTCGAGCCGTCCACATCGGTAAATATAAAAAAAAACGTTATAAACACGCGACATACTTGGTGATAAAACGAGTCTATAGGCCACAGTTCCTATTCGATCGAGGATTTCAAATGGACTAATAAATCGAAGGTTTGAGCTTTGCTCACATCGCCAATTCTCGCTTTTGAAATAACAACTTCTTGTACCTGCTTCTTCATATTCACCAGCTCCGGTGTGTAGCTTGAACGTTTTTAACTTTATCGATTAAAGTCGGTTATACTCGTATATCATCACGTGGGTACCTAGAGTTTTCATCTCCATCTCTATTATTTATAAATTATACGAAATGAGTCTTTGACAATATCGTACTCGTACTTGTATACGATCTTCTACTCAACACGTCAGCTACAACGTTCACTTTTCCAGGATGACATGGTCAGAACATGTGCTGAAATGAGTCTCCTCTTGAGTTCTTTGAAGCTCTTCCCACATTCCTTGCTCCATTCGAATTTTGTATCTCTACGAGTCAGCTGCGTTAATGGAATAGCGATTCGAGAATATCCTTCAACGAATCTCCGATAATAATCAATTAAGCCTAGAAAGCTACGTATTTCGATTATCGACTTAGGTGGTTCTCAACTGTGACTCATATCCCAACCTTGGATATCACGTTACAATGACACCTATCAGTTTACTATCGCACGAATATTGTGTCCCCTACGAAGAGTCTGGCTTCTGTGTATTCCACAAAGGAAGTCACCAGATAAAGGCTCAGGTACAAACTTCTACAGTTGAATTTTTAACTCCTGAAGTTCAATAGGAGCCATTCGATATGAGATTTTAGAAATGAGTTTTGTACCGGGTTCAAAGTCGATACAAAATTTAATATCACGCTCTAGGAGTAAGCCAAGAAATTCTTCAGGAAATACATCAGGAAATTTACTAACAACAGAAATATCATTCAAATCTGACGTATTTTTGTTCAAGTCCATAACATGACTAAGAAAGCTTGACATCCATTTTTCAATAAACGAATGACTTCATGGCTTGATATAAAAATGTTTGACTTCAATGGTTTGATTGCTTGAGTTCGAATATCAGGTTGCTTAGGGATATGAAAACTAACAACCTTACAAAAGCAATTAATTTTGGCATGATGAGTAGTTAACCTTAAAATCACATCAAAAGCAAATATCTCTATAGAAATAAGGTTAACAGGTAATGTGATAGTGCCAACTTGAATCAAGCAAGATTTCTAAACAACGGATGTAATGAAAGTTTCTCCTAACGAAGTCTCCATAAATAGGTCAAAGTCTAATTTCTCCGTAGTCAAGTTCAAACGTTGAGCGCAAGCAAGAGAGATAAAAGAATGGGTAGAACCGGTACCTAGTAAGGTATAAACTTCGCAAGAATTATAATTAACTAACCCGTGCTAACTTCGTTCGGGTTCCTCGCATTTTGACCGGTCACGACAAACGCTCTTCCAGGAACTGTTGACTTTGACTTTTCTGGGACAGCCTTTTGAATCACCATCCCCGCTGGAATTGGTTTCACTACCGTACACTCTCGAGTGATATATCCTTCCTTTCTACAATTATAGCATACCTTGAACTGTTGTGGGCAGTTTAGGCTGATATGTCCCTTTTTCCCGCATTTGTAACATACGACCGGTGGTCTTTCTCCTCCCTTGGAACCAGTTGCTGCTGGCACTGTCGTCTTCACATGGTCGTTATTAAATCTCCTCTTTTTAAAATCTCCTCCCGACTCGCTTCTTCTATTTTCATGGCCACGATTACCACCAGAGTGGTTACCGCCTTTGTCCATATTCTTCTTTCTCCGCTGGTTATCGTTATTCTGATGACTGCTATCTTCGGTATAATCCTGATTATGGTCCCTCGGTTGAACGTACTCGTTATCTCGCTCTAACAACTGAGCCTTGTTGACAACATCTGATTAGATAGAAAATTTATGAGAAATGAGATACTGACGTATGCCGGGTTTCAAACCTCTCAGAAACATCCGCGTCATACGTTCCTCATTCTCCACCAAATGAGGTGCAAACCTGGATAACTCCGCGAACTTCGCCTCGTATTGGGACACCGTCATGTTATTCTGCTCTAGTCTAATAAACTCCACTTCCTTCATATGGCGAATACTTTCAGGAAAGTATTTTTCGTTGAAAAGTTTCTGAAACGTCTCCCATGACATGCTGAGTGCGGCTAGATGTGTACGCTTCACAGACTCCCACCAGTAGTCTGCCTCGCCACGGAACATAAAGGTGGCGAATGGAACCTTCTGTTCCTCCGTGCATCCCAAGACATCGAATATCTTGGTAATTTGCTTGACCCATGTTTCCGCCATGATCGGATCGGGCTTTCCCTTAAATTCTGGTGGTCCCAACTCTTTGAACTGCTTGGCTGTGACAACTCGTGAATTGCTATCATTTCCTCCTGTATTTTGAACACGAGTCTCCCTCGTCTGGTTTTGCATGAACTGCAAAAAACTCCTAAATATCCCGTCGTTTATCGTCTGCTCAGTGGCGTTGTTCACAGGAGGAACATTGCCAGCCTGTTGCACGTTCTCCTCATTGGTGAGTACAGGCGTCTCTACGGTCTCATTAACTCCACTGTTAACATTCTCAGTCGACATTCTCAAATACTGTCATAAAACAAGGGTTAATTAAGGAAATCAATAAATCACATAATATCCCTATATAGTGACCAACTAACAAATAAGCTTAGGTAGTACACACTAGCGAAGGATTTACTCATCTCTCCCCTCCTAGTTCTATTCCCCGATCTCCGCCAGAGATCATATCCCTAAGCTCTGATACCAACTGGGACGCCCCCAAAATAGGTCCATTCCACCCAACCCATTCTGAGTTGTCAAATACATGGTACAGAAACAACTACAACTTTTACAACCCATAAGCTGTGAGTTTGAATACAAACATTGTCATCTAGGCAATATCCACATGCAAATAAATCCCCATCATAATTATTGATACATTATTTTACAAAAAATGGTGAGGACTACTAAACAACTCTCTCTAGAACCTTCATTCCATACCCCGACTAGTACTCGCTACATTCTCGCCTCCTGAGAAGAAAAATGGAACAACAAGGAAAAGGGTGAGCTCAATTAGCCCAGTAAAGAATATTATGACTAAGATAATGTACAACAAATTATCCTTAGTCTTCAACAGGGAAAAATCAGATAGAATACAATAGACAACAAGTTTAGATCAACAACTGCAGCGGAAACAACAATTCATTAGAAGGGTTAAGTAGAGAATAAAATCTACTAACATCTATGAATTTAGAAGTCTATCATCAATATTTTATCCCTGTAACATCAATCAATATATATCTCAAATCAAATCAAATATTCATCTTTGCACTACAGGCCAAAGATATTCATCAGTCGGTCATGTTCATCTAACACCTGTTCATCTTTGCACTACGGGCCAAAGATATTCATCAATTGTTTATGTTCATCTCAACACCTGTACATCTTTGCACTACGGGCCAAAGATATTCATAATAAAATCAACCATCTTTGCACTACAGGCCAAAGATATTCAGTAACACCATCATTTAGGACTGAGGATGATGAAAAATATTTTAAAGGAAACGAATCCAGTGAAACAAAATAACAATTATTAAGGATTCGTACTCTAAACAATCCGAGTTCAAAAATACTTCATAAATAATCATACTGAAGTAAAATTTAAGAATGATCAAAACATGGATACAATCAAAGCTAGTATCCAGAATAGATATTTTGGACAAAAAGAAGAAATTTCTTTTTTTGGTGAATAGTGCCGTATTCGTGAATAGTGTCGTATTCGTGAATAGTGTCGTATACGTGAATAGTGTCGTATACGTGAATAGTAACTCCGACACCAAAAGATAGAAATTTCACAAAAAACATCATCATGCTTCGTGAATAGTACTCGTGAATAGTAACTCGTGAATAGTAACTCATGAATAGTAACTTATGAATAGTAACCCCGACATGAAAAAGTTCCAAATTTGATAAAAAGTTTCAACCAACATTTCAGCATAATGATATTGAAGAAATAATATCATTTGAGAAGAAAATAACATCCCTTACCTCGAAAGACAGTACTTCTAGTTGAAACACCGGATATAGGCTATGACTTGAACTTGTACCGTATAGCAATACTCAAAGTATACTCAAAATACTCACAAGAATACGCTCTATAACATAGAGAGAGAAAACTTCAGTTTCTGGTGTGATTTTCAATTCTAACCTAAGCACCTATTTATAGGAAATTGCTTAGAACACCAAAGTAGAAAATTTAATATAATATTAATATATATATATATAATCATCTACGCCAACCCTTGAATCTGATTTTCAGCCATTGAACACATGCTCCCTTCTAGAAAAATAAATAAAAAACGTTTTTATTATTTAAAATAATTAAAACTTCCAAAAATCAATTATTTCGGAGCTTCGGAACTTCAATAATTCATAATAAATAGCCCTTTTTGCCAGAAAATTCGAATCTCGCGAGTTTTTATAGGAAATTCAATTCTCTACAACTTTGCAGAAGAAAGTTTTTCCAAATTCCAAATAGAAATTAACCGAAATCCACAAACAGGCGATTTTACAGGCTATAATCAAATTTTCAGTCAAGAAATAGGTCTACCGACACATAAAATCTGTGTTAAACATTTAATGCCACAAAAAAAATACTCTTCCTCCTCATATACTCATATATCCCACATTCATTATAAAAATATCATCGTTAATATATTATTAAAATAATATATTTTAATGAATTATTTTATCAGAAAAAGATAAAATATTAATTTTCAACAATTGTCACATTAAAAATTTTCTCCATCTATATCCACATAAATTCAATATTTTCCTCATCATATAAATCAATAATTAATTATTCACAAATAATATTACAGAATCACAGTACTGGCAACCAGGCCGTTCGCAGGAAAGAGGGGGCTTTCCAATAAGAATTTCTTCTTACTAGCGCGCAATTAGGTGACCAAACCTCTCCTTAGACAGAACTTTCTAGACATTGCCAATAATGTTATCTAATAATATTATTCAGATAATATGAATTATTGCTTCGATAATGAAAAATACTGTGTAGTGACAATTATTGAAACAACAGGGATATAAAATATCAATGTAGTAATTATTGAATCAATAACATAAAATACTGAACAGTAATTACTGTAACAATTATTGAGTAGTGCCTTCTTACGTAAGAATCAATAATTGGTGTAATACCGTGTGCTACTGTGCAACAACGCGTATTACTGTGTTTTAACCAATGGGTGTTCCAACAGTATTAACGGTAACAACTACGCCGTTATTTTTAAACAACTTGTATTGTATCAATTTAGTACTGTTGTAGGCTAACGATAATTTATTCTGCATTATCTTAGTGATAATATTTCTTATTGGCCTAAGCTTACCCTTTTGTTTTCATTGTTCTCTTCAGGAAATGAGAACGTAGTCGGGACTAGTCGGGGAACGGAGTGACGATCCAGATGATAGCATTCGTAGTTCTAACTATTTTGTTAAATAGTGTGACAATAAATGTAACGAGGACTCCATTGAGTGTGGATATTGTCTAGATGACAATATTCTTATTAAAACTCTTAGATTATGTTTTGTCGTATTTTACACGACTGTTGTATAATTAAGTTGTACTTGAATTTTATACCATGTATTTGGCGACTCAAGATGGGTGATGTATACCTATTTTGGGGACGTCACAATTGAGGGTGAGACCGGCAGTCAGACCGGAGGTGGGACCGGCGGCGATGGTGATACCGACATTCCTAATCTTGGGTTGTAGTACCCATTATGTTTATATTTTGACTTTCATATATATATATATATATATATATATATATATTTATACAGCTTTTGAGTTATACAGACTAGAGTTTAGAATCTAGTTAGGTTGATGGAATATGTATCTAACTATATTAATTGTTTATGATTACATTTTGTATTTACATTGTACGACTTTTATCTATAAGTCATTACGTTGTTTACATATTTGATGGTTGATATAGCAAAAGCTATTATTGTTATTGATATGCGTTCGTGAAGAATTCTTTATAAATATTTTTTAGTTTATAACAGGTATAATTGCGTATATGTAATGAACAGGGGTATTTTGAAAATTTTCAATTTTTTTCTTCTAAAAAACTCATTAGCGATGGGGGTTGAGGCTCATTGGCGAAAGCTATGCCGTCGGCAAAGACGGTTTTTTAATTTTTTGGAAAAACCATTACTTACGGTCTATTTCGTCTCCAAAGTCGTCGCCAATACCTCATTACTATCGGCTAGCCGTCGGCAATGACCCCGTCGGTAATGACCCTCTTGCCGATGGCGAGCGACGAGAGCCAGGGGCGACGACCCATACGACGACGAGAAAGGCGACGGACCGTGCCGTCACCAATGACCTCATTTCCGACGGCAAGAGGGTCATTGGCGACGGCATTGCCCGTCGGCAATGACCTATTTTTTTGTAGTGGACCTTGGCTCCAAACTCAATTTCATCATGGGAAGAACTGTGTGACAAGTTCCATGCCCAGTTCGCAAGTAATAAGAGGAGAGGGAAACCCACTGGGTTGTTGGCACAGATCAGACAGTATTTCAATGAGACTCTAGGCCAGTATGTCGAAAGTTTCAGAGAAGCAGTGGGACAGGTAACAGATCTTAACGACCTTTAGGCTGTGGGACTATTTTAAAACGGGTTAGATCTGGTGAAGTCAGAGAAGGTGGTAAAAAAGTTGATGTTTAATCAAACGAAGAGATTGGCAGAAGCGTTTGAGAAAGCTGAGGGCTTTATAGTGGCGGAGGAAGAGCCATGAGCAGCTTGAAGTAGGGATATTCAGAAAAATCGAAGGAGAAAGACAAAGATAAATCGGATGGTAACCAGAAGAGGTATGGTGATCAATTTGATGGGAATCAGAAGAACCACAACAATAATTAGAGTTCGGGAGGAGGTCGCCCGCCTTTTCCAAGTTAGAAGGTGAATAAGGTGTATACAAAACTTAATACTGACCGGGCTACCATCTTGGAACAGATAAGGGACCAACCCTACTTTAAGCAGCCTAGTGACAATATAAAACCAGGGTCTAGGAATCCATCTAAGTAGGGTAAAATGCAAAGTTGATCACTGAACTTTAAGGGTTTTTGGGTATTGAGCCCTTTTCTTTTGGTCAACGCAAATTGAGCCCCTTTTTATTAAAAAATTTGGACTTTGAGCCCCAGACGCCACATGTGCGTTGACCTGCCTACGTGGTGCCTATGTGGCACACGTGTCAGATCTGACGTGGACATTTTTCATTTTATTTTACAAGTGGATGAGCTGACGTGGCTATTTTTGAAATTTTTCCTAAAATTATATAGATGCACAGATTCAAACACGGAACCTCTAATTTGGAACATTGGTGCAATGACCAACCGAGCAGCATGAGTCTTATTGTTATTATTTTGCAAGGATTAATATTTATAACTAAACAATTAAATCCTCAAATTAAAAGAAAACAGATCCCAAACAGTTCCCATAGCAAACCTTAAGGATATATTTACCGGAAAAAACATATTTTAATTAAATATATTACCTTAAATATTATATAATTTTCGGTAAATATTTTTTTAAATTTACCTAAAATATATTTTAATTTATCATTAATTAAAATATTAAATATATTCCCAGTAAAACATATTTAATATTAAATATATTTTACTTATATTTTTGGTAAAACATTAAATATTATATTTAATATTTTAGCCCCATATTTGTTTTTTAAATATTACATAATTTCAGTAAATATTTTTTTTAATTTACCTAAAATATATTTTAATTAATCATTAATTAAAATATTAAATATATTTCTGGTAAAATATATTTAATATTAAAATATTAAATATATTTAATATTAAAATATTAAATATATTTTTCTTATATTTCTGATAAAATATTAAATATTATATTTAATATTTTAGACCCAAATTTGTTTTTTAAATATTACATAATTTTTGGTAAATATATTTTTTAATTTACCTAAAATATATTTTAATTAATAATTAATTAAAATAATAAATATATTTCTAGTAAAATATATTTAATATTAAATATATTTACTTATATTTCTGGTAAAATATTAAATATTATATTTAATATTTAGCCCCATTTTTTTTAAATATTACATAATTTCTAGTAAATATTTTTTTAATTTACCTAAAATATATTTTAATTAATCATTAATTAAAATAATAAATATATTTCTAGTAAAATATATTTAATATTAAAATATTAAATATATTTTACGTATATTTCTGGTAAAATATTAAATATTATATTTAATATTTTAGGCCCAAATTTGTTTTTTAAATATTACATAATTTTTGGTAAATATTGTTTTTTAATTTATAAATGTGACTTTTTGTGGAGCAAAACAAGTAATTTGAAATTTGGAGAAAAGCTATACTTCGAGTTGTTGTAGAAAAGCTATACCTGGAGTTGCTGTGGAGAAGCAAGTAATTTTAATATTACGTTAATTTAATTTGGGGATCTGCTTGGGATCTGTTTTGTCTTTTAATTTGGGGATCTAATTGTTTAGTTATAAATATTAATCCTTGTAAAACAATAATAATAAGGCACATGTTGCTCAGTTGGTCATTGGACTAAATTTTCAAACTAGAGGTTTCAAGTTCGAATATGTGCATCTACATAATTTTGGGAAAAATTTCAAAAATGGCGACGTTAGCTCGTCCACTTGTAAAATAAAATGTAAAATGTTCACATCATATTTGCCACATAGCCGCCACGTAGGCAGGTCAACGCACATGTGGCTGGCCACGTCAGCTCGTCCACTTGTAAAATAAAATGTAAAATGTCCACATCAGATCTGCCACATAGGCGCCACATAGGCATGTCAACGCACATGTGGCGCCTGTGGCTCAAAGTCCAAATTTTTTTAATAAAAAGAGGCTCAATTTGCGTTGACCAAAAGAAAATGGCTCAATACCCAAAACCTCTTAAAGTTCAGTGGTCGACTTTGCATTTTTACCCATCTAAGTCTTGTGATTACCATCAGGCGGCAGGGCATGATACAGACGCTTGCTGGAACTTATAGAAGTTTATCAAGAAGAATGTACAGAGTGGGGCGCTGGTACAGTATGTGGCAAGATGAGATCCCCCGAGGAGGCAACAAGGGAATAGTGTGCCGGTTCAGACCAGTCATCCTGTGAAACAAGGTCAGACTCAAGTGGCGAGACATGTTGTGGGTGTGATCACGGGTGGAAACATGGGAAAAGTTGCTGGCAAGAAGTGTCGTGGATATCTAGATGCAGTGATGACAGTGGCAGATAAACCTGTGAGAAGTGAAAGGGCATACCCAGGTTCGGTGATTTCTTTCACTGATGATGATTTCCCTTCAAAACCAATCGAACCACACGAAGGAGCTCTGGTAATTACTACACAAGTGGGTTCGGTGGTTATAAAGCAGATGATGATAGACAATGGATCTTTGGTCGATATCCTTTATGCGCATGCTTACCAGAGGATGAACCTAGATGGGAGGAAGATGAATATCGAGCAAGAGTCTCCTTTATATGGATTCAGCAATGAGCCGGTCAAAGTTGCAGGGACTATCGAGCTACCGGTCATCTTCGGGATAGCTCCACAGCAGGTGGAAATTATGTGTAAGTTTTATGTGGTACATGTGGATTCGGCGTACAACGCAATTTTGGGAAGACCTACCCTAACCGCTCTTTAGGCACTGACATCGATTCCCCACTTTAAGATTAAGTTTCCTACGCCACATGGAGTTGGGGAAGTTGCTGGAGATTTGTACTTGGCAAGAAGATGCTACAGGAATGCTTTAATCACTTCGGGCGTAGGGGTCAACAGACAGAAGCAAGTTATGGCTATCGAAATCGAACCGTTTACAGAAAGTAGCACGGAGCCATTGGTTATGCCACTAGAAGAGATCGAAGAGGTTGAGCTGATAACCCTAATTGATTAATTAGAAAGCCCTAATTTCTAATGTTGGAAACCCTGATATACAATTAGAGAAAACCTAATTATTAATTTATAGAGTTTAATGTTAATTAGGAAGCCTTAACTCTAATTAGCAAGCTTGAAAGTGATTAGTAAACTTTACTATAATTAGGAAACCCTAATTATAATTTTCTATTTTTAGAACTTAATTAGAAAAGCCTAGAATATAAATTTGTGTAATCTTAGAGTTAAACTCTAAGGGTTAAAACCTAATAATTGTGAGAAGTTACCAAGTTGCCATTCACTTTATAAGCCAAAAGACCAAACTACCCTTTTATTATTTTAATGAGGTGGAGTGTAGATCTAGCCCTAATAAGGAGTTGGTGACCAACTCTAGCTAGCCATGTGGTCTAGTAATCATTTTAATAAGCCAACTTGCTAAGTTAAATACATTGCAACATGAATTAAAGGCATTCAAGTATAGAAAAATTACACACTTTATTTCTCAACCTAGCCAAACCTTCTCTCTCTCTCCCATCCGAAATTTTAGAGTGAGAGTGAGTAATAAGCTAAGCCAAGATCATGTGCTAGCTTGCCAGGATCAAACATCAAGGATCAGATTCAAAAATTTACACTACTACAAAATAGTAAATAGATAACACGAAAAAAACGTTGTGATTTCAGTCAGAAAAATATCGTGGTTAAAGGTGTCATCTATTTGACACCATTACACAACATTTTTAAAACGTTGTAGTTAAGCAGATTACACAAAGTTTTTTAAAAAAAACATTGTAGATTTATTTTTTATAAATTAACAGATGCTTAAAAACGTTGTAGAAAGTATGATTCCACAACGTTTTCTAGATAAAAACGTTGTAGGTTAATATATCAGACACGTTTTTAACCAATTTATACAATATTTTTAAAATGTTGTAGATAAAGAAAAAAAAAGGGTTGTAATTCACCTATATTACCAATGCACCTGCAATATGCTAATGTCATGATATATAGTTAAAAGGTCTAAATTCTCATTTAAATTTAAAGCCAAAATATATCAACCATTCAAAATACATCCCAATAATACCATTCGTTTACAATTTCAAATTACTGCATCCACAAAATATATACCAAACTATCCATATATACATCTCAAATTCACTTTTCAATCCACAAAATAAACCACAAAATAAACCAAACTATCCATAAAATTAAGCTACTACCTAAGCATTACAGTGTCCTTGTGATTAATTATAAAGTAAAACTTCATCACCGAGTATGTGATTAATTTACAAAAGCATGACAAGCTCACCAGTTGTGCTATTACGAATGCTGTCAGAAGTAGTAAACCAGGGCATTCAAAGAAAGACCAGCTCCGGGACCGAGTAACAAAGATTAGTGCCTGACTCACAATACTGACTTGGAGGTAAAGAGCTGCTGTAAGCTCATAACGACTCTCCCTGATTGATCTTACACCAAACTTGTCCTGCGAAACTCATAATATTAATCTTGAGTAAATTTAGAATAGGATGAGAAATATATATAGTGAACACGATAACAAAAATCTACAACAGTTATTGAGCAGACAACTTTTTCGACTTACTGAGAAGAAGTCTGAATCGTGAGCTGCCCAGAAGAAAATAACAGTCATCATGGCTAAGTAAGCTCCGAGAACAACACCAGTGGCAAAAATCTCCCCGAGGCACCTGTAACATTATTATCAAGTTGTAAAGACCATAACTAGAATCAAACCACTAGCAAAATTGGCAGTGAATATTGTAAAATTGTTGAGGGTCTGTAGAATACTCACAGCAGGTTTGGCACGATCACTAGCTGACATATCTGGTGAATAACTGAAACTGGTTAAAACTTGCATATTCCCATCAAACCCCAAGGTGAATAACTGAAACTGGTTAAAACTTACAGAAACATGAAACACCAATGTTGGTGTATATTCAGGTTAAAATACAGTTCAATGAAAGATGGCCAACTTTAAATTTCAAAGTCAAAACAAACTGTTAATGTTGATATATATACAATGACGACTCAGATAGTGACAATATGGAATTGAGTGATCTGAGAACATTGATGAATTACTTGGACCATACTGCTGCATCAATCTGATTGGCAGATGAGTTCAAACTCCAAACAGGAAAGGAAAATGAGGGATGCAAAGACAAACCCTGTTAATAAATCTCGACTGTTGCCTACACTACATGTCTACAAAAAGCAGCATAAATATATCAAAATTGCAAACTTACATGTTCACATTGATTAATTGATAGACCTTCTGCCCGATGAATCTGATGATCTAAAACCCTTAACATTCTCAGAAGGATATCTACAGGAACGAAATGTAGGAAGTTCTTTTCTCGTATAGACATAATTTCATTCACAAACATTCTCATATCAGCAACGGGCAATGATAATCACTCAGATTCATCATGATCATCACCGAGAATTTCTGCACAACTACACAAATCCCCCAACATCTCACAAAAGCCACCAACAGCGGCATCTACACCAAACAACATGCATAATTACAACAATAAGACATAGTAAAGGCATAATGAAGAAGAAAAAACTAGAAAACCTTGAAGCTCTTTTGCATCTGGACCAGTAGATGACAATGTGACATCACTTCCTTTCTTCTTGACTTTTGGTTTCCTAGAAGAAGTTAACACCTTATCCTGCAATCCTTTCCAAAATCAGGATCATAACAACCATATTACCAACTGTTAGAAAATGAACAAAACTAACGTAATTATGCTGATTATTTTGAGTTCCTCCAGGGTCTCTTTGGGCTTGGCTAGTAACATGTATATCCTGCTGAGAAGGCTTCTTTTCAGGTACCATACTCGTATACAATTGCTCCTTGACAGGACCTGAGAAACTTGAACAAAACAATAAACAATAAGCTCTGCAACATTAAAATACTTGAAAAACTATACATCTGGTCACCAAAAAGATGCATATGGATATATACATATATAATTATACATATATATAATATATACAGATTTGAGGAATAGTGGCTAGCATCAGAAATGATATCCTGGAACAAAATCCAAAAAGCAAAAAGTAAAGGAATATAGTAATATAAGCCCTATCACCTTAGCAAACAAGTCTTAGTTGCAGCAAGCCACTGATATTAGTTAGTAATAATAGGGATGTCGGTAGGAAATTCAAGAAAAATTCTCTTCATAGTCTAAATATATTGAGCTTTCACTATATAATAGGGATGTTGGTAGGCAATTACACCAACAGCTTTATTTCTCCTCCAAAATCTGGTTTGAAATGATTACCAATTACTTTTCCCAACATTCTATCAATATAGACTTATAGATACAGATACTTGAACTTATAGCTATGAAATAGACTACAAAAATTTCACAAAGCAAAAGTTCATTGGTGTTTAAGATAGAAAACACATACAACCAGACTCGCTAATTGTATCGTACACCGTCAGAAGTAAATATTGCACGAGAAACAATTACCAATTAAGATGGTAAGAATTTGGAATATCATTAAAACTGATAACCACAGCTTATATAAGGTACTCATTTTCCTGGGCATTGGGTTCAGGGTACAGGGATTTCAAAATTGGAGGGTTAAAATGTGGATATCATAAGCCTTCAAGTAACTGCAGACACTAGATACACTGCTGGATATGTAAGTGTGTAATCTTGGATGGAGGAAAGGAGTTAAAAAGTTCAGATCATAACATCATATATCAATCATAGTCAAACTATAACGGATGTTTAATGATGACATCTGAGGTCAATTAAAACATTACCTGCACCTATTGTGCACAAATGTCATGGAGTTCTTTGCGAGACATTCTTGCTTCCCACAAACTGTCGGCTCACTGATTCGTCCTGGTAACATCCAAATGCACTAATAAACTTCAAAGAAACCAACATATGTCATTAAATGCAAAACAATAACAGCTCACATAAACAACCTCTATCTTCAACAATGGGGTCAGAGTAGTATCCACACACAAGACATCTGAATATTGCTTCCCTGATCTCTGGTATTATTGAACTACACCGAATAATCATCCCTTTCAGTGACACCATCTTCTCAATATCTAACCAAACAAACGAAATTCGCACATTATCAAGTTAACAGCGAATTTATATTAAAGTAATTCTTCATAAAACTAATTTGTACAGGTAATTTATGCACCCAAAAAAAGAGTAACTAAAACTCGTAAACATTGAAACTAACCAGATGGGTTTAAATTCCTCATGGAGGTAGAGGCCTTGAGATTATAAATCCGCGCTTGAATGTGTTTCCCGAATAATGGATTAATTTGACTAACCATATCCATCAAAACAATATCAAAAATAGCAAGGACCTCTAAAGGGCACCTAACCATTTTGGTATACAAGTCTGTATCATAATCAAACACATCCTGTGCATCAACCTCAAGTGACTCTCCTTCAACATCAATCACATGGTGAATTGCTCGCATGTACTTCCCCTCTAAATTCGAATCTTTTTCACGAAAATTCCTAAGAAAAAGAAGGATCGCAGCATTAACATCCTGAACGCTAATGTTGGTTCCCAGACGAACATAGGCGGGGCCTCATCAGCATTGTCGAACTCGCCGCCTTCTGACGATGGCGGCGCTTCATCAGCGGAAGGAGTGGCTGCAATAGGGGTGGAATTAAGGTCTGGGCTTCTTCTTTTCTACCTCTTCTGCTGGAGGGAGTAGGGGTTGCATCTGGGTGGCGAATCGGGAATTTCGAGGCGGCGGTGGGGTTGCATATGAGGCAGAGAAGCGGTGAAATACATGTTTAGCAAGGGTGTCATTGGGCATGTACCCAGCAACAAGCAGCCTCTCGTCACCATTACAGCAATACCCAATCTCAGCCGACCCTTGTATACCACATTTGGGGCTTTTTCCCCACTCTCAGAAACAATAAACTCCTGGCTGAAATTGTTGGTGGCAGCTTTCAGTCGGCGAGATTATGAATCGGAGTCTCCGAAGCCACGTCCTAGTACTTGACAACGGCATCGTCGGCGCCGGAGAAGGTGAAGCTTATCGAAGACTTGAACCAGATCTGAGTGGAATCCGGCGGCAAGTAGGGGTTCGTCTGAGCGGAAAGAGGCGGATGCGACTGTATCTTTGACTGCGGAGATGGTGGATTTGGGTGTTAAAATGTTGTAGATAAAGAAAAAAAAAAGAAAAAAAAAGGGTTGTGGTTCAAGTATATTAATAATGCACCTGCAATATGTTAATGTCATGTATAGTTAAAAAATCTAAATTTTCATTTAAATTTAAAACCAAAATATATCACCCATTCAAAATACATCCTAACAATACCATTCGTTTATAATTTCAAATTACTACATCCACAAAATATATACCAAACTATCCATATATACATCTCAAATTCACTTTTTAATCCACAAAATAAACTTCAAAATAAACCAAACTATACATAAAATTAAGCTACTACCTAAGGATTACAGTGTCCTTGTGATTAATTATAAAGTAAAACTTCATCACCGAGTATGTGATTAATGTACAAAAGCATGACGAGGAAATGAAATTGAACTTCCCATAATAGCTCACCAGTTGTGCTATTACGAATGCAGTCAGAAGTAGTAAACCAGGGCGTTCAACGAAAGACCAGCTCCGGGACCGAGTAACAAAGATTAGTGCCTGACTCACAATACTGACTTGGAGGTAAAGAGCTGCTGTAAGCTCATAAGGACTCTCCCTGATTGATCTTACACCAAACTCGTCCTGCCAAACTCATAATATTAATCTTGGGTAAATTTAGAATAGGATGAGAAATATATATAGTGAACACAATAACAAAAATCTACAACAGTTATTGAGCAGACAACTTTTTCGACTTACTGAGAAGAAGTCTGAATCGTGAGCTGCCCAGAAGAAAATAACAGTCATCATGGCTAAATAAGCTCCGAGAACAACACCAGTGGCAAAAATCTCCCCGAGGCACCTGTAACATTATTATCAAGTTGAAAAGACCATAACTAGAATCAAACCACTAGCAAAATTGGCAGTGAATATTGTAAAATTGTTGAGGGTCTGTAGAATACTCACATCAGGTTTGGCACGATCACTAGCTGACATATCAAAGACCATAACTAGAATCAAACCACTAGCAAAATTGGCAGTGAATATTGTAAAATTGTTGAGGGTCTGTAGAATACTCACATCAGGTTTGGCACGATCACTAGCTGACATATCTGGTGAATAACTGAAACTGGCTAAAACTTACATATTCCCATCAAACCCCAAGGTGAATAACTGAAACTGGTTAAAACTTACAGAAACATGAAACACCACTGTTGGTGTATATTCAGGTTAAAATACAGTTCAATGAAAGATGGCCAACTTTAAATTTCAAAGTCAAAACAAACTGTTAATGTTGATATATATACAATGACGACTCAGATAGTGATAATATGGAATTGAGTGATCTGAGAAAATTGATGAATTACTTAGACCATACTGCTGCATCAATCTGATTGGCAGACGAGTTTAAACTCCGAACAGGAAAGAAGGAAAATGAGGGATGCAAAGACGAACCCTGTTAATAAATCTCGACTGTTGCCTACACTACATGTCTACAAAAAGCAGCATAAATATATCAAAATTGCAAACTTACATGTTCACATTCATTAATTGATAGACCTTCTGCCCGATGAATCCGATGATCTAAAACCCTTAACTTTCTCAGAAGGAAATCTACAGGAACGAAATGTAGGAAGTTCTTTTCTCGTATAGACATAATTTCATTCACAAGCATTCTAATATCAGCAACGGGTATTGATAACCACTCAGATTCATCATGATCATCACCGAGAATTTCTGCACGACTACACAAATCCCCCAACATCTCACAAAAGCCACTAACAACGGCATCTACACCAAACAACATGCATAATTACAACAATAAGACATATAGTAAAGGCATAATGAAGAAGCAAAAACTAGAAAACCTTGAAGCTCTTTTGCATCTGGACCAGTAGATGACAATGTGACATCACTTCCTTTCTTCTTAACTTTTGGTTTCCTAGAAGAAGTTAACACCTTATCCTGCAATCCTTTCCAAAATCAGGATCATAACAACCATATTACCAACTGTTAAAAAATGAACAAAACTAACGTAATTATGCTGATTATTTTGAGTTCTGATAGAAACGTAATTCATACATTTAATTATCCCTAATTTTGTCCTTTTAATTATATTAGTTTATTAAATTAATATATTTTATTTTATTTTATTTTGTAGGATTTAATATTTATTGCAATAAATCTTGGTGATCAAGCAATATTTAATGCTCTTATTCATATAAGGAATGTCCAAGAAGAATCCTACAAGGAGAAGGAAAGAGGTGGAACAATATTAGTGCAATTCAAATCCAACAAGAGAAAGAAAAGTCTATTGGAGCAGAGTATTGGTCCTGATAGTTGTAGCTCCATGAAGAATCCGGGTGATACCCCCAAACTTGATGGTAATTATCATATGCATACTGGTTGAGGTATACACCACCTTGTTTTCGCCGCCCAAAACTAATGGTGCATTGATGACTCGGATGGTTGCCAGCACAATAGTCACACATAATTGCCATCCTTTGACTCTGTTGGGCTGCGATAACGTCCAAATTCCTCGAAAGTTCTTTAATTTGTGCTGACATTGCGGAAAGTGTCGCAAGTCTGTCAATCTCCGCTTCCTTTGGTTGAGTCATGTTCGTGTATGGCCATTGATACGCAAAGTCATCCATGGTACCTAAAAAGAGAGAAATATAGGAAGAGAATTAAAAATAAAAATAAAAATGTTTAAATTAAGACTAATTTGATTGAAGCTAATATTGGTAAAACTGTATTAAACTAATTCCCCGGCAACGGCGCCAAAAACTTGTTGGGTAGAATCTATATACGCACAACACGCAAGTATACGTGGTCAACAAGTAATAAAGTGATAAGTTGAGTATCGTTCCCACAGAGAATTATTTAATAAAAATCACCAAGTACTAACTCGTAACCAACTCAATCTTATTTAAACGAATGAATTACAAACTATATAAATTAACTACTATTCCACTAATTAAATTAAGACTATGGAGATTTAAGATCACAACTTCACTTATTGCTTCATTTAAGTTAACACACTTCTCATCAATTATTCTCTATCCTGAATTGTTAATCAAGAACACTAAAGTAGTATTAACCACCTCTCGATGCACTAATACCGTATTAACATCAATCCACAATTAAGATAGAAATTCGTTAAACACCTTAATCAACTAACCCACTATATCTCTATGTGAATTACAATTAAAGAAGTTTAAGAATAAGTTCTCTATCCGATTACATGCGATGTCAAGCATATCTCTACCTTAACACACATCAAGTTTAAGCTACTAACAAAATCCTGAACACATGCTATCATGATTAGATCTAAATCTATACTTCATCTCTCGAGTTCATATAGATTATCACGGTAATTGATGGCCAAGCAATTAAACAATTAAGTCCAAACCACAATAGACAATCCTCTCAATAAAACATAATAATTGATAACGAAGCATATTAAAATAAACTACACAATAAGATCCATTGTAATCTCAAACAAAGAATTAGTTCATGATTATTGAATTAAAACTATGAATCCACAATTGAATACACATTAAAAGATAAAGATAGAAGAAGATAAGACGAAATAATCTATTGTCTGTAGATTTGACGCTCCCTCCTTGCTCCTCCTTTAAATCTTCAATGGTCTCCAAGTTGCATCAATCTCCAACTCTCATAAAAATTAGTGTTTTGATCTAATTTACTCTAATCTAATTTAATAGAATGCTCTCTAATCTCCTAATAATCTCCTCTAATCTGTGTTATTCCCCTCCTTTTATAAGTCTTTGTACATGTCTTTAAGTCCTCTTGGAAGTCCTTGAATCAAACAACTCGAAACAATCCTTTTCGGACTCAAATTCGGACAAAATCCGCTCATTTTCGCGTATACCCAGCCCCGGCTGGGTATTTCCTTTGGTAAAAGCCAGCCCCAGCTGGATAGCAAGCTGCTAAAGCTCCCAGGTACCCAGCCCTGGCTGGGTACTAAGCACAAAAACGCCCAGCCCCGGCTGGGTACCAATCTGCCAAAAATATTTTCTGTTGGAACCTCCTCTGCTAAAACTGCCATAACTTCTAAACCGAGAGGAGTTACGAGTCCCGTGACCTATCAAATCGAAGCTATCGACGAGATCTACAACTTTCATTCTTTGAGCTTTGAGAAATAACGAACGCATGATGGTCAAAATTGGACTGGAAGTGACTGCTACGCAAAATGACCACCCAAAACGGTGAAGTTCAACGTCCGTCGGTAGAAATGTCATAACTCTTTTTTCCGAACTCCGATTTGAATGATTCAAGATGTTCCGGAAAGCTAAGAAAACGTTCTACAATATAGTCCAAGCTCCAAGCCAAGAACATGAATTGAACATAAAAGCATAAACGATGTCCGGCTTGCTTTTGTTTGCATTTTCCGTGCTTTTCCTTACCAATAATCGCTCACACCGCTCCCAAACGTATAACCTACAAAATGAACATGAAATGCATGAAAAGTAACTAAGAAACATGAGTTTAAGTAACAAATTCAAGTAAAAGATACCGGATAAGTAGGTATAAAACCTACTTATCAAATACCCCCAAACTTAAACCGTTGTTTGTCCTCAAGCAACACAACATAATGCAATGCAATGCAATGGAATGCAACTAATCTATATGCCTACGAATCCAGCAGTATTGATAGAATCAAATCTATTCACTCGGCCTTAGAGCAATCAAGCAAACACGATAATACTTCATATCAAAACCAATCAATAATTTCCTAGTTAATCATCAAGTCTTAAACTGTTATCACTAATATAGTGCGTGTGTGCTCAACAAACATGCTAATTGATATAAAATTAAATTTAACACATAATAGGTCTCTTTAAAGGCATCATACAGTGAAAACTCACAAAATTCATGAATAAGCTAGATCAAACTAAAGTCAAACATCCACCAAGTTCAAGAGTTCAATCCAGGATACTTATGCTTTACTTTTCATTACGGGGGCTTTTTGCTCTTTTCCCGTTTTATTCTTTTTTTTTCTTTTTCTTTTTTTTTTTACTTTTTAACCATGACTGTGCAATGTCTCATTCCATTAGGCTAATTAACAGTGCTACCCCTTAGCGAGCTTTCGACCAACGACTCCCAGACCATATAAGACCTTAGGGCGCTAGGTTTTAAGATACCCCTTCGGGCGTACTTGCTCAAGTAACAAAGGCCCCGAAACAAAACTAGCCACTGTATTTTTTCTTCATTTTTTTTCTTTTCTTTTTTTTGAAGCTTATATATCCCAAATTTTTTTTTCCGAACTTAAGTTTTTATCGAACTTTAGTCATCACTATTTATTCTTCTCATTCTTTCATTCAAACTAGCATTATCCTTTAGAGTCGCATTATGTATCAATTTAAACTCAATCAATCAACAAGTTGTTTTTATTGTGCTATCCTTATTATACCAGTTTCAAACAGAAAAAAATTCAATTCATAACAAGAAATCACATCAAAACTCTAATAGTCAGTACACTACTTGTCTAGTCGATCCCAATCTCATCATTGGCCAAAATAAAACTGTAACTATCTAACAGCTGGACTCATGCAAGATAAACATAGTAACTAACTATTATTTTTTGAAATTTTTGATTTTTTTTGATTTTTTTTTATAATGAACCTAAACTAAATTAACAACATATGCAAAATAACATAACATAAACTAAACATGCGATAATGAATTAAACAAAACTCCCCCAAACTTAGCAACTACAATGTCCTCATTGTAAGAATATAGTGATAAATAGAAGAGAACTTCCCTGTAATCAGCTAAGCTTGAGTTGATGGTGGCAATGGCGGCGACGATCATTTTGCTATCCATTGGACCTCCAATACCTACAATGAAGAGAGACAACATGGATTAGATTATAAGAGAACTTAATAAGTAAATTAATTCCTATCTACTAAATAAACTAGTAAAGCATATAAATATAAAAAATTCCTGGGTTGCTTCCCAGTCAGCGCTTGATTTATAGTCTTTCAGCCTGACTTTGTCTGGTCAATGCTATCCAATTCCTCTTCGAAAGTTGAGAAACCCTCCATCCATCGGAAATAATATAGCTTTTGGTAGGTTCCCATTTGTGATAGCCATCAAGTTAAAGTCACCTAGCATGCTTTGTTTATATAAGATTAGATTGAAGAACGTCCAACATCTAGGCGTTTTCTCCATTGTGTCTGCGAATATATTCTGGCATTGAGGCTTGTCAGACACAATAATCTCTTCTTCTATCTTCTCCAACTCATCGCACCATGGCTTCGAAGTTGTACTCGCTTTTACGTCACATGGAGTATTGCCAATGACATGACTACCAATTGGACAAGGTTTTGCAAATCTAACAAGATTCTTGAACTGTGGAGGAGAAGTCACTTGAGGCATAAATAACATCGGCTCATCATCGTTGGTTCTCACAATTAGTTCTTCACCGACCTTGTTGTCATTATCCCTACTCGTCTCCTCTTTTTCAACATCTCGAGGCTCATGTAGTTGTAGATTTGGTTCAGGTTCTTCGTCAATTTCGTCATCCATGTCATAAAACCAAGTGTTTGGAGGAAGGTTGCTTATGGCTTTGGTCATTTGCTCTATCTGATCCGCAAGATTTTGAATTGACCTCGCTTGATTACTCATTCTCTCCTCATTCGATGCTATGAACTTGGACACCAATTCCTCCAACCTTGACTTTTCTTTTTCAGTCTCGGAAGCCATGTATTGAGGACCATTGGTTGAGGCAGTGAGGAGTTGTTCCATTCGATTATTAAAATTTTGGGTTGATAACTCCTGACTCATTATCATCTCTTCTTTTTCTGCTATAATCCTTAACATGAATTCCTTGAAATCTGAATTGTCTTCTTGTTGCATTGGAGGTGGATTTGAGAAATTTGATGGATATGTTGGATTTGGAGCAGAGTATTGGTCCTGATAGTTGTAGCTCCATGAAGAATCCGGGTGATACCCCCAAACTTGATGGTAATTATCATATGCATACTGGTTGAGGTATACACCACCTTGTTTTCGCCGCCCAAAACTAATGGTGCATTGATGACTCGGATGGTTGCCAGCACAATAGTCACACATAATTGCCATCCTTTGACTCTGTTGGGCTGCGATAACGTCCAAATTCCTCGAAAGTTCTTTAATTTGTGCTGACATTGCGGAAAGTGTCGCAAGTCTGTCAATCTCCGCTTCCTTTGGTTGAGTCATGTTCGTGTATGGCCATTGATACGCAAAGTCATCCATGGTACCTAAAAAGAGAGAAATATAGGAAGAGAATTAAAAATAAAAATAAAAATGTTTAAATTAAGACTAATTTGATTGAAGCTAATATTGGTAAAACTGTATTAAACTAATTCCCCGGCAACGGCGCCAAAAACTTGTTGGGTAGAATCTATATACGCACAACACGCAAGTATACGTGGTCAACAAGTAATAAAGTGATAAGTTGAGTATCGTTCCCACAGAGAATTATTTAATAAAAATCACCAAGTACTAACTCGTAACCAACTCAATCTTATTTAAACGAATGAATTACAAACTATATAAATTAACTACTATTCCACTAATTAAATTAAGACTATGGAGATTTAAGATCACAACTTCACTTATTGCTTCATTTAAGTTAACACACTTCTCATCAATTATTCTCTATCCTGAATTGTTAATCAAGAACACTAAAGTAGTATTAACCACCTCTCGATGCACTAATACCGTATTAACATCAATCCACAATTAAGATAGAAATTCGTTAAACACCTTAATCAACTAACCCACTATATCTCTATGTGAATTACAATTAAAGAAGTTTAAGAATAAGTTCTCTATCCGATTACATGCGATGTCAAGCATATCTCTACCTTAACACACATCAAGTTTAAGCTACTAACAAAATCCTGAACACATGCTATCATGATTAGATCTAAATCTATACTTCATCTCTCGAGTTCATATAGATTATCACGGTAATTGATGACCAAGCAATTAAACAATTAAGTCCAAACCACAATAGACAATCCTCTCAATAAAACATAATAATTGATAACGAAGCATATTAAAATAAACTACACAATAAGATCCATTGTAATCTCAAACAAAGAATTAGTTCATGATTATTGAATTAAAACTATGAATCCACAATTGAATACACATTAAAAGATAAAGATAGAAGAAGATAAGACGAAATAATCTATTGTCTGTAGATTTGACGCTCCCTCCTTGCTCCTCCTTTAAATCTTCAATGGTCTCCAAGTTGCATCAATCTCCAACTCTCATAAAAATTAGTGTTTTGATCTAATTTACTCTAATCTAATTTAATAGAATGCTCTCTAATCTCCTAATAATCTCCTCTAATCTGTGTTATTCCCCTCCTTTTATAAGTCTTTGTACATGTCTTTAAGTCCTCTTGGAAGTCCTTGAATCAAACAACTCGAAACAATCCTTTTCGGACTCAAATTCGGACAAAATCCGCTCATTTTCGCGTATACCCAGCCCCGGCTGGGTATTTCCTTTGGTAAAAGCCAGCCCCAGCTGGATAGCAAGCTGCTAAAGCTCCCAGGTACCCAGCCCCGGCTGGGTACTAAGCACAAAAACGCCCAGCCCCGGCTGGGTACCAATCTGCCAAAAATATTTTCTGTTGGAACCTCCTCTGCTAAAACTGTCATAACTTCTAAACCGAGAGGAGTTACGAGTCCCGCGACCTATCAAATCGAAGCTATCGACGAGATCTACAACTTTCATTCTTTGAGCTTTGAGAAATAACGAACGCATGATGGTAAAAATTGGACTGGAAGTGACTGCTACGCAAAATGACCACCCAAAACGGTGAAGTTCAACGTCCGTCGGTAGAAATGTCATAACTCTTTTTTCCGAACTCCGATTTGAATGATTCAAGATGTTCCGGAAAGCTAAGAAAACGTTCTACAATATAGTCCAAGCTCCAAGCCAAGAACATGAATTGAACATAAAAGCATAAACGATGTCCGGCTTGCTTTTGTTTGCATTTTCCGTGCTTTTCCTTACCAATAATCGCTCACACCGCTCCCAAACGTATAACCTACAAAATGAACATGAAATGCATGAAAAGTAACTAAGAAATATGAGTTTAAGTAACAAATTCAAGTAAAAGATACCGGATAAGTAGGTATAAAACCTACTTATCAAGATCCACTACAAATAAGTCAACTAAACTAGAACATGTATTTGAACCAACTCTTCCATCATTTGAACATGTTAATGAAAGTTTTCTTGAGGTAAACTTGAAGCATAACTGTGATGAAAATTCTGACTATTTTCAATTTCCTAGACCTCCTGAAAATAATGAAAAGTTCACACTCACTTATCCATTTGTAACATTCATTTTTAGTCACATAATTTTTAGAATTTATAAAATTTATAGATATGTACATTTGTTTTCTTTCTCACCACATCTTCTTGCAGAACAAATGCCCCGCACACAAGGTACAATTCTTTCATATCTTTGTTCTCTTTTCTTCATTTGCATACATTGAGGACAATGCATGATTTAGGTATGGGGGGAGTTTGTTTGTATTAGATTTTTTTCTTTTTACGGAAAAAAAAAACAACACAAAAAAATTAAAAAATTAAAAAAAATTTTGTTTGACTTTTTATGAATTGAATCAATTCTAATAAGTGTTGGTGGAGCAAAACGCATGAGTGAGATTGAAAGATTTAGAACTCTTGAATTTTTGATAAAATATGAAATCTTAGTTCAAAACACCATCTGGATTTAAAATTGATTTAACAAGCATTTTTGCACTTCACGTTTTCACTAATTCTTAGTTATGGGGTATAAACCATTATTCGAGTAATTTCAAAAAAAAAAAAGAAGAAGAAATAAATAACTGCTTCAATGTCCATTAAACGAAATAACTGGGTATCCAAGCCTCGGGAAGCATCGATATTCACGCAGAAAAGTATGATGGATAAAAGCAGCTTGACTAGTCTAATTTTGTGGCCTTTGTTACTCGAGTTAGTAAATCCTTAGGGGTGTCTCTACACCTAGTGCCCTAAAACCATCTGGTTTGGGAGTCATTGGTCCAACGCTCGCTCTACATGTGTGACTCAGAAAAGCCTAAGAAAATGAGACATTGCAGAAGTCAAGAATAAAAAAATGGAGAAAAAGAAGGAAAAAAAGAAAGACAAAGAAAAAAAAAGAGAGTTTGCTTGATTTTCATGATAAAAATTCCTACTAAGAGTTACATCACATACACATGCATGCATTACATGAAATTGATTTAATGAAGGATGGTGTCTAAAATGAAGATCGAGTATTTTTGATAAGGTGAAAGTGTGATTTTGAATTTAATTTTTCTTATGTATAATGCCCATAAATATTTATAAGTTTTCTTTCAATTTCATAATTTGTTGAACCCAAAAATATTTTTAAATTTTGTGGGTATATTCACTGCAAACCCTCACAAGACACAACTCGTCCACTTGGGGTAACCTTGGGGTTTAAAGGCTTGTTGCACATACTAAGTGCAATCGTGTTTCCTACGAAAATGGGGTATTGTAATTTTTATTTTATTTTTATTTTTATTTATTTTACTCGAGGACGAGCAAAAGCTAGGTATGGGGGTATTTGATAGAAACGTAATTCATACATTTAATTATCCCTAATTTTGTCCTTTTAATTATATTAGTTTATTAAATTAATATATTTTATTTTATTTTATTTTGTAGAATTTAATATTTATTGCAATAAATCTTGGTGATCAAGCAATATTTAATGCTCTTATTCATATAAGGAATGTCCAAGAAGAATCCTACAAGGAGAAGGAAAGAGGTGGAACAATCTTAGTGCAATTCAAATCCAACAAGAGAAAGAAAAGTCTATTTAGAAGATCTTTTTGAGAAGTTGATTGCTACTAGGAAGTTGAATCCTACATGGAAAGGGAATCAAAGTGTCCAAGTTCAATGAATCTAAATTAGGGTTCAAAGTTATTTTCCTTATAAATAGGTCTCTTGTTTTAGAGAGAATGAATTAATTAAGTATTGTATTATTTTAGGTTAGGAGTAGGAGTAAATTAAATTATGTTTCAACGCTTGTTGGAGGATAGTGAATGAAGGGAGTTTTCTTATTTATTTTCAATCTTCTACTTCTTCTTTATTTTAGTTAATTTATTTATTTTCATGTCTAGTTAATTTCTTTAATCTAGGATGAAGATGAAATTAAATAATTATTCCTAATAATATTTTTTATCTCTTCTATTATTTATGCTTTTATGTTTAATTGATTTCGCCTTCATGTTTCGTTATTGAAATACATTCGTTTTATAGTTCTTATGTGATTTTAAATTAATTAAGAGGTTTTGATAGATTATTGTTAAGATATGAGTTTTTCATAATCCATGCTTGCTCAAAGAAGTTTTGATGGGTTATAGTTAATCCTTAAATTTTCATAGTCTATGCTTGCCCACGTTAATTGTAAATTACTAAATTAAAGGGAAGAGAGATCAAAATCATAATTTGAGTTATAAAAATAGAAGAGATTGAATTATATGTTATGTTTATTATTTAGTGGATTCAGATTCCTAGATTTCATTCTCGTTAATTGTTTTCATATTCTAGTTAATTAATTCTCAATCTTTATTTCTAATTCGCCTAAAATAAATATTAAGGAAACATTAAAATTAATCTAGTCTCTGTGGGTTCGACCTGTACTTGCCAGTTCTTCAATTAGACACTGTGCACTTGCAGTACATATTTTTATCACATCAAGTTTTTGGCGCCGTTGCCGGGGACTAGAATTAATTTTTATTTATTCCTTAATTTTTATTTATTCGAATTAGTTTTAACTCATTTTTTTTCAGGATTATTGAAGCGGATCGAAGAAGCAAAAAGATAAAGATTTTGTTGTTACTCTTTCTTCGGTACTTCGTATCTCCATATTTTTTTAAATATATATATATATATATATAGTAGTTTAGTTTTTTTTTATATATATTTTTTGTGCGACTTTCGTGGTTAGTTGTCTATTTGTTTTGTGATTTGTGGAAAAATGGATTTTTATTATAGTTGGAATAATAATTTTGCTTGGAATCAAGAATCCTATGAAAATTTTAATCCGCACCAAGTAAATCAATTTTTTTCAACTTATGAAAATCCTTATCCATTTTCATGTTTATATCCATATTCGGATCCAAAACCTCAATATCCACAAGAATTATCAATTGAAGAAGAGGAAAGACTTAGTGCCTTAGAGAAAGCTATGGAAGTTCTAATGGAAAATCAATTTAGCATGGATCAAGTTATATCTCGTCTAGAAATTCAAATGAGTCGATTAGCCACCATAATAAATGAACAAGAGGTGGGTGAATTTTCTAGTAACTCTGAGGTTAATTTTGAAAATCTTGATGGTTGTGGAAATGATGAGGAAAGTAGAAATTTTATATTCAATTCTACACAATTTGAGTCAAGCGTATCCATAACATCTAGATGCTCGAAATAGAACTTTTTAGAAATCTAGAAAACTAAAAAAATGTGGTCTGACAACCGAATGTCAGACCCCATAGATCTCTACCTGTTAGTTATTTTGTGTGTTTTATGTTATAGATCGGTAGTATGCTATGTTGACTATGCTCTGGAAGTTGAATCAAGCCCAGATCATGTATAGATTAAAAATTATTAATGGTTAAAGTACGTTGACCGAGCATGAAAACCGTTTCTGGAAAACCCAGAAAATCTCCATAAAACCCAGAATTTCTGACAAGCTTTTCAAAGCCTTAGATCTTGTTGTGTTTAAGCTGTTATGCTCTGTTAGTATATTGATCTTGTAGACTGACATGTAGGCTACACATTAAAGCCATTAGAACACTTAGATTTATAACAAAATCAAAGTTGTGGCTGGTCAAACAAGCGTTGACCATCAGCCGGATGAGTTTTCTGGAAAACCCAGAAAACTCAAGAACAGTTTTCTGACAGTGCTTTGACCAACCAAGATCTCCTAACTATGATGTTGTGATGTTATAAAAATGATATGTTATTGCTCCCTAACATCAGTACTATATATTAGAACCTTTAGATCACATTAAACAAGACAGGAACGTAGAGATTTAAGGGCTCAAAGTAGGTACCTTAACTGTTCTTCATTTTCTGGGTAACCCAGAAAATGAAGAACATGTTTGACAAGGACTTTGATGGCCTATAACTTGCTGTTAAGATGCAGAATGGCCATGAAAGTTGTTTATAGTTGTAGTAATACATAAGTACTATAATCATAACACATTAGCCAGCCCAGAAACCTAATAAACAAGGATCTATCACTGGTCAAACATGGTAACTTGAACACTAGCATGAAGGTTCTAGGCAGGCTCAAGAACACCTATAGCGACGATTCTATCGCTATAGGGACCTTTAGTGACAGTTTATTTATGAAAATTAATTATTTTATTTAATAAATAGATAAAAATAGGTTTTTAATTATTAAAAATACATAATAAATTTCTAAAAATTATTTTAAAGCCTGAAAATTAATTTTTAATTATTTTGAGTATATTTCATAAATATTTAATATTTTTGGAATATAAATGGTAATTAATTAATTTAATTATATTATTAAATAAATTACTTAGAAATGATTTTAATACTTTAAAAATCATGAAAAATTATATTATGATATTAGAAAATATTTTAAGTTATTTTTGATGACTTTTAATATTTTGTGATGAATTTCATTAATAAATTATTATTAATGGTAATTAATTTATTTAATGATTATATTAAATAAATTGTAGAAAAATAGAATTAATGATTTAAAAATCATATAAAAATAATTTAAGTGTTATAAAAATATTTTAAGTTATAAAATATAACTTTTGATATTTCGACATGAAAATATTAATATTTTAATATTAATAACAATTATCAGATAATGAATTTAATTGTTTAAAAATCATATAAATATGATTATAAGGTATTAAAAATACTTTGTAATATTATAAATATATTACTCCCTCCGTCCCAAATTATCTGCTGTTTTAGCAAAAAAAATTTGTCCCACAATATCTGCTTTTTTAAGATTTCAATGCATTTTTTCCATTTGTTTTCCAAATTTGCCCCTTTATCTTAATTGTTGATAATCATTACCCTCATTAATGTCTCTCCTCTTTTTTAAACATCCACATTCATGCCTCTCTCTCTCTTTAATTAATAATTGTTTCTCTCTATCTCTCTCTTCAATTAATGTGCTGCTCTCTCTCTCTCTTCAATATTTCTCTCTCTCTCCAATTAATTAGTTGCTTTTTCTTTCTCTTCAATTAATAAAAAAGTCAGCACAAAGGGTATTTTAGTATTTTTATCATACATATTGGTATCTGTATGAAACTCTAGAACAGCAGATAATTTGGGACGGAGGGAGTATAATATTATGTTATGATTTTCATTGATATTTAATATTAAATTAATATTAATGATTAAGGAATTATGTGGTATTTAATTCATTTAAATACGATATTAGTGATTGAAATTTTTTGATAAATGATATTAATTATCTGAAAATTATTTCAAGTCTATGAAAATTATTTTGACTACTTAGAAAATTGTCTAAGTTATTGTTAAGTGTTTAGCCAGAGTTTAATTGAACTTAAACTTGATAATTGTCTGACTAGACCGCCGGGATGTTAGAATTTTGCCGGATTCAACTCGGACTTAAATAGTTTAACATGATATTAAGTCTTATGTGCTGTATAGACTGATAGGATTATGAGGTAATGTGTTTAGGTTATTTTATACTGTGATGATATTATTCTAATATCTGGAGATCAGTATTATCTATATTAGGTCTTCGGATAAAGCTAAGTTATATTTCGTAATGGTAATCAACGGTGCAGGCAAGTCTTTTTCTTAACTCTACTAAGAGTTGTTTTATTCAGATATGCTTATGATTAATCATTGCTGATTGTCATGTAGAATTATACTCTGTACATATTGTACGTATAAGTCAGGTATGAAAGGCTGATCACGTTCCTTACCATTCGGTTCAGATATATTGTTCATGTTTAATACTTGTTCAGTCAAAAGTTTGTTCGTGCTAATTCACAATTACATTATGAATTTTAGCCAGCTTATTATTCAGACTCTTTCAATCATGATATATCCTTAAATATAATTTAAACATGCTGGGCAACTTTCATGCTCACCCTTGCTATATCATGATAAAACATTGCAGATTAAGGCGAATGCGTCAGATACAAGGAAAGATAAAGCCAAGCTCAGCTTAGGACTATGTGTGCAGCTAGATTTGTAAAAGTAATTTATTATAATAACATTATATGTTAGATAGGATATGAAATTGTGTATAAGTTATGGTTATTCGACCTTGGGGATTGTGTATAATGCTTAATGTATAAACAATTTATGTTTATATCTTCCGCAATAGTATAGAAATAGTGCACCAGATCCGTGGTGATTTAGGACCCCAGATTTGGGGGTGCTACACATGCCTGGGGCGAGTCAGAAAGTTGCTGAACATAGACTGCATGTAGACCCGGAAAAGAAACCCGTTCGACAAAAGAGGAGGATTTTTGCGCCAGAAAGACAGAAAATAATTGATGAGGAGATTGCAAAATTATTGGCAGTGGATTTTATATTTGAAATTGACTATCCGGAGTGGATGGCGAATGTAGTGTTGGTTCAGAAACAGAATGGGAAGTGGCGGGTTTGCGTAGACTACATCCATCTGAACAAGGCATGCCCGAAGGACTTTTATCCTCTATTACATATTGATCAACTTATTGATGCGACTTCGGGGTATGCTCTACTCAATTTTATGGAAGCTTTTTCGGGATATCATCAAATTTCAATGTGCAAGGAAGATATCTCGAAGACAACATTCATTACTCATCGGTCTGTATACGCTTATAAGAAGATGACCTTCGGCTTGTTGAATGCGGGGGCTACTTATCTGAGGATGATGAATTACGTGTTCACAAGGCAGTTGGGTTGAAGTATGTAAGTCTATGTAGATGATATGATTGTCAAGAGTATGTCAGTTTGGGGTTATTTGGATGATTTGGAGGAGTGCTTTCAGACTGTTCGTCACTATAATTTGAGGTTAAATCCAACTAAGTGTACCTTCGAATTGGGTGCAGGGAAGTTTCTGGGATATTTGGTCAACAAGAGGGGGATCGAGGCTAATCCTGAGAAGATTCAAGCGATTCTGGATATAAAGTCCCCACAGTCTTATAAGGATATTCATCGTCTGATGGGTCGGATAGCAGCTTTGAGGAGGTTCATGTCCAAGTCGGCAGAAAGGTGCTTTCCGTTCTTTGATACGTTGAAAGGGCCAAAGAATGCAAAGACTTTTTAGTGGACTTCAAAGCGTGAAGATGCCTTTCAGGAGATAAAGAGATATTTTCTTCTAGCTCCTTTGTTGGTGAAGCCAGTTCCTGCTGAACCTCTTTATTTGTATTTGGCGGTGAGTTCGTTGGCTGTAGGAGCTGTATTGGCGCGGGAGATTTGGGGTAAGCAGCACCCGATTTAATATGTGAACCATGCCCTAAGGGATGCAGAAATAAGGTATACGAACCTCGAGAAGTTTTCTTTTGCCCTAATGATAGCCAGTCGGAAGCTTCGACAGTACTTTCAAGATCGGTTAATAGTGGTGTATACAGATCAGCCACTGAAGAAGGTGTTGGGTAGACCAGGGGTTTCAGGCAGGCTTGCTGCATGGAGTCACAGTTTTTCATAGAGTACCATCCTCGAACAACTATTAAGATTCAGGCGTTGACTGATTTTATGGTGGAGTGTTCGTTCTCTAAAGCTGATGATAGTTTAGGCGAAGTTGAAGGATCTGAGAAGACGATTGCGATACTTCAGCATGTGCAAAGTTCATGGACGTTGTATGCATCCGAGTCATTTACTTCGGATATCAGTGGGGCTGTGATCATCTTGACGAGTCCAGAAGGGTTTAAGGTGCAACAAGCTATCGGGTTTAGGTTTAGAGGAACAAATAATGAGGCTAAATATGAAGTAGTGTTAATAAGGCTACGACTAGAAAAAAGTCTTGATGTTCAGAGGTTGGTTATTTTCAGTGATTCCCAATTGGTCGTTAAGCAAGTTTTAGGGGAGTACGAGACTCGGGGTTCAAGAATGGTAAAATACTTGGCAGAGTTAAAGGATCAGCTTCAGTGTTTCGATTCCTATGAGTTTCAAGGGATAGAAAGATTAGATAATTCGATAGCAGATGCTTTAGCGAAGATTGATATAACTGAAGTGAGTACATTTAATGGGTTGGTTTATTTGGAGGTTTTGAACCAACCGAGTGTCCAGCATGAGGAGGTTATATGCATGGAACGATCTAATTATTGGATGACTCCTTACCTCGGTTATTTGGCGGATGGTGTATTGCCTTCAGACCGAATGTTAGCTAAAAAGGTGAAGTACAATAGATCAAATTTTGTACTTATTGATGGAGATCTTTATCGACGAGCTTATTCTTCTCCTTTGTTAAAGTGTTTGGTACCGTCTGAAGCTGAATACGTCCTTCGAGAGGTTCATGAGGGAATTTGTGGTAATCATATGGCGGTAAAGTCATTAGCGTATAAGGTGCTTCGGCAGGGATATTATTGGCCGGTGATTTTCAAAGAAGCTGCTGATTATGTGAAGAAGTGTCCGAAGTTCCAGTTGAATAGTCCAATTCCACATCAGCCCCCCAGAAGAATTATATTCAGTTTTATCTCCCATACCTTTTGCCGTTTGGTGCGTGAATATTTTGGGTTCGTTGCCAAAGGCTAAATAGCAGGTTAACTTTGTTATAGTGGCGATTGATTATATGACTAAATGGGTGGAAGCCAAACCTTTTTGGGCAATCACAGAGCAAGAATGTTTAAATTTATAAAGGAATATGTGGTATTCTGGTTCGACATTCCCATGGTGGTGGTTTCAGACAATGGACGTCAGTTTGTGGGTTCGAAGTTCGAAGCGTTCTTGAAGGAGTTGGCAGCATCGGAAGACTTCGTTTTCTCATCCACAGTCAAATGGGCAAGTTGAGGTGACCAACAGAACACTCCTGAATGGTATTAAAAGAAGACTTGATAAGGCAAAATGGAGGTGGCCTGAGGAATTGGTTAGTGTGTTATGGGCTTATCGTACCACACCAAAAACTACTACGGGAGATTCGCCTTTTAGATTGGCCTATGGTTCTAATGCTTTTGTTCTTGTGGAAATTGGCTCCCCATCTCTTCGGGTTAGTAAGTTTCAAGAGATATATAATGAAGAAGGACTTCAGGTCAATCTGGACTTACTTGAGGAGGTTAAAGAATCAACTTTGATAAAATTGACAGCATATTAGCGTCGAGTGGCCATATATTATAACAAAGGGGGTGAAGCTTCGAAGGTTTGAAGTAGGGGATCTGGTTCTTAGGGAAGTGGAAGCTTCTATGCCTCAGAACTTGGGAAAGCTGATGCCAAACAGGGAAGATCCTTATGAAATTATTAAAGTATCGAAGCCAGGGACTTATCGATTGCGAGTGATGGATATGACTGAGATAAAGAACACCTGACATGCGGGAAGACTTCGAAAATATTTTTAGTAGAGTTGATGTCAGAGTTCTTGAGTCTATAATTCTTTCAACAGTTATTAATAAAAGAAGCATTTTTCTCTCCAATATTGCTTTGTCTGATTGCTATTGAATTTGTTCATCCTAAAGATAGGCAAACATGATTGTTGGGAGGTTCGGTTGGATCTGTTCATCCTAAAGATGGTGAACAGAGCATGTTCGTCCTAAAGATGGCAAACAAGATTGTTGGGAGGTTCGGCGGTCTATTCATCCTAAAGATGGTGAACAGAGCCTGTTCGTCCTAAAGATGACAAACAGGAATGTTGGGAGGTTCAGTAGTCTATTCATCCTAAAGATGGTGAACAGAGCCTGTTCGTCCTAAAGATGACGAACATAATTGTTGGGAGGTACGGTGGTCTGTTCATCCTAAAGATGGTGAACATAGCCTATTCGTCCTAAAGATGGCGAACATGATTGTTGGGAGGTTCGGTGGTTTGCTCATCCTAAAGATGGTAAATAGAGCATGTTCGTCCTAAAGATGGCAAATGGGATTGTTGGGAGGTTTGGTGGTCTGTTCATCCTAAAGATGGTGAAATAAGCATGTTCGTCCTAAAGATGGCGAACATGATTATTGGGGGGTTCGACGGCCTATTCACCCTAAAGATGGTGAACAAAGCCTGTTCGTCCTAAAGATTGCGAACATGATTATTGGGGGGTTCAGTGGTCTTTTCACCCTAAAGATGGTGAATTAATAGTGGGCCGAGGGCTTTGAGTTCGCGGAGTTCTTTCTCTATTTTGCTGCGAAGTGCAAGATGTGTTTGTTAGGAATAAGCACGTGAATGATATTCCTATTTACATATGATTTGATTATGATATATATATGAATGAATATGAAAGTATGTTGCATTAAGAAAAGATGTAAAGTCCTTTGATAGATTATAGAAACATATGTACAAGGACTTAGAATGAATTAATAAAATATGTTAGGTTGATCCTACATAAGAAAAACAACTTTGTAAAGTCTTTAAAAAGAAATGATGTACAAGGACTTTAAATATAGAAAGATCAAACATGTTAGGTTAATCTTATGATGTAATTGATAGGCTTATCTGGTCGTCGAGCACTGCACCAGAAATCATAGTCTGCCAGGAGAGTCAAGAAAAACTCGAGAGCTATCGGGGCAGAATTATAGTCTACAAGATAGTAGATCTTGGAGTTTGTAGTCTGTCAAGAGAGACAAAGAAGGATCGTAGTGTGTCGAAGAGTACTTCCTCAGAGCCGTAGTCTGCTCAGGAAGTCATGTTCAGAATCGTAGAGACAGCCTGCCTACGAGTCGACCGAGCATCTGCCGAAGCCAAGTCAAGAATTGTAGACTACACTCGGAGTCGTAGAGTCTACTGATGTCAAAGCCGAGTCAAGAATTGTAGACTACACTCAGAGCCGTAGTGTCTACTGATCGTATCAGAGGCAGAGATCGTAGTCGAGCAAGATCAGATGAAGACAACAAGCATAACGACAGAAATTATAGAGTGTCAAGATCTGATCTCGGAGTCGTAGTGTTTGCACAACCGAAGCTGAATCGTAGAGTGTAGAACTAAGACCTCAACAAATATGCTCACAAAGTCAAGGTAGAATCGTAGAGCAAACACCATTCTCAACAATTGAGCACTCCCAGAATATCCAAAGGAATGAAGCCTCTGGTCTAAGCTACAAAGAAACATCCCACCTGAAGGAAACCATGGAGCACTCAACGAATGGCATGCACGCCAACGAAAGATCTAAGCACCAACCCAATCAGCATCCAGATTGAGTTGTGAAGCAATTCAAGATGAAGTCTTCCATAAGTTGATCAGAAGAAGACTTCAGTAACTGACTAAGGAAAGTCAGCAAGTGCAGTAGCTGTCAAGTAGATAGAAGACGACAATTTTGGAAGCAACCAGGATCGTAGTGTTTACCAAACAAAGAAAGAACTAATGAAGTGTACACTAAGATACTGGTCAGCCTCTGAAGAACAAGGCTAAAGTGATTAAGATTTGGGTTAGTCCATTGATGATAAGTGAACTAGAGATCACAAGGAGAAAGCGAGATGAACACGCCACAAATCTAAAGTGTCTTGCTGTTCAGAAGGGGCCAGAACAAAGAATCAAGCCATCAGTTTCAGAGAGCAGTCAAGGTAAACAGAAGTGATAAAGTACTGCATAAGAGAAGGAACAGGTGTTCCACGTTGAAGAGCTAATGAACACTCTTCAAAGATCGTAGTGTTAACTCTACACGTCAATAAGCAACAGTCAACAAGACACTATGATCAGGTCCAAGAAAAGTATGCATCAGAATCGTAAAGTTTGGTCATCCGAAGATTAAAGCATTGGCAAATGATCAATCTGAAGGATTGGTATTCGGACAAGAGCTTATTGAGAGCATCGATTCAAAAGGACAACCTCTGATCGAGAAATTAGAAGGAAGAAATAAAGTCATCGACCTGCTCGAGACATCAGAGTGACATCTCTGACGTGGTAGGTGAAACAGTAGACTACAGTGTTAGAAAGTTAGAAAAAGTTGACATGTCACATCTGCACTCTACACCAAATAACTCGAGATCTGTGAAGCATTTCAAAGAGCTTTTAACGGCTAATTCTCAACGGGAAGATTGGGAAGGAGTATAAATAAGCCAGAGCTTCAACAATCGAGTGCTCGCTGATGATTGCTAAGTTGCATAATTGTTGAGTTGGTAGAATGCTATTGTTGACTCTACGAGTTCCACGAAAAGATTAACATATCAAGTCTTAGTGATAGTGAGACTACATAGGTGGAAGTGAAATAGCTTTGTAAAAGGACTTAACCAGACTAAATCTTCACTCAACAAAGATGAGAATGCCACTGAAAATGGCAACTAAGCTGAGAGCCGAGAAGGACAAAAAGATAGCATTCAGAAGAGTGGCAGAGCACAACGAAGATCCAGAGAGCCACTCTACGAATCACCATGAACATAAAGCTAAAACTGAACAAGTACAAAACCATGTCTGCAAAACATTAAAGAAGGGTTCAGGGATTGCTAAGTGTCAGACAAAGTCTACCAAAAGCTCAGAGACTTAGCAAATCCAGATGGTGATGGTGGACAGATGACATCAGATGAAGATGAGCAGAAAGGGGTAAAGATCAGCTGCACCAGAGAAGATGTGGTCTAGACTCGAAGCAGAATGCAAAGAGGACCACACCAAGATGCTAAGTACAAAAGATGTTCAAGATTAATGACATCTTAGCAGCTCAGCACCAACACCACTCACAACAACAACAAACAACAACAAGAAGCCAGGGCCTGAGGGGTCCTTGTCCGAAGGGTCTAAATGAAGTTCCAAGCCTACTGGTCTTGAAGAGTTCCTAGGGAACTAGAGAAGTTCCAAGGCTGCTGGTCTTGAAGAGTTCTTAGTGAACTGAAGTCCCAAGGCTGCTGGCCTTGAAGGAATCTTAGTGATTCAGGGTGCTGCTCTTCCTTAGTGGAAATCCTGCTAGTTAAAAGCAGAAGAGTGGATTAGGAGCTTGAGTCTCTGAACCACTTAAAACCCCTTGTGTCTTTTACCTTATGTCATTTACATTATGTACATTAACTGCTATAACTACTATAAATGTTTTAACTGCTTACTACTGAATTAACTCTACGAACAATGTATATCTGATTATGAATATATCAATGAAGGGGATCTTTTATTTATTCCGTTGTGCTTGAATAGATTTTTATGTTTGTCATATGCTAATTCATGAGCAATACAAAATAAATGAGAAAAGTATTTGAAATTAAAAAGGATCTATTCAACCCCCCTTTTAGATCTATATTGTGCCTACTGGAAACTAACAATTGGTATCAGAGCAGGTTCTCATGCTATTCAAAAGCTAATAGCTTTGAGTCTGATCCTAGGCACAAACATTGTTCTAAACTTAGTTTAGTTGTAAGTCACTTGTTATATGCAAATGAGCTCACACGTTTTAAATATTATGTACAAGTAAATGTGTATATACACCCGAAGCTGCTCAGATTGGTTCATGTTCTTGATTGCCATATCAACAAGACCAATCCTTTCTCGTGGTCAATCTTGTAGTCTAAAGACTAGGCTAGAAAGCTCAAGAGACATCAACAGAAAAGAGTCAAACATCCACCAGCCTGAAAAGGTGAAAAGGCCACACATGATAAGAAATGCTTATCCAGAGAAGAAAGAAGAACTTCTCAAACATATGTCTGGCCAACCAACAGGTGGATGTAAACCTTGTGAACTTAAGGATGTCTAAGAACTAAAGATGCTGAGATTCTCTTAGCTTGCATCTTTAAGACCATGACTGATTGATTAAAGGTCAACTAGAGTAACAAGCTGCCAGGAGCTAATGAGAAACTATACACATCAATGCCTAACCTCAGTATATCTAAGATAAATGACTGTTAAGAAACTGATAGTAAAAAGGTACGGTTTCTCACTAATATAAATATGTACATCATGATTGCACCTCCTTATGAACTATAACAATATTCTTTCAAGGAATCATAATCTACCTAAAAGGTGAAGAGAGAAAGTACATTGAGGATGGAAACTCAAATGCTTATAAACTTTCTCTCCATCCAAGTTTTAGGTTAAAGATGACATCTTGAAGGAAATCTGAAATGGGTCATAAGAGCATCACAAGTTGAAATAACTTTTTGTGAAGTAATCTTTGCTGATGGGTTAGTATATATGTACAACCTATGTTCTAAGTGTTTAATAACATACAGAGTTTGATCAGTTCTACAAGAGTATCTTGAAGATTCATAGAAACTGATCACCTCCATGAATCAACCCGATATAAATAAATCGTAGAGACGATTCTCACTCTGTGAACATTTAAACCCTGTGAACATAACCCAACAAATGATGAAACCATCAAAGAAAAGGAGTGTTTTATTAAAATAGAAAATCTTACACACACTCACCATCATGCATCTCAAAATGTATTATCTAAATTAGTCACATGCATGAATATGACTGTTGGTGATAAATATGATGATTCTCCAAATATATGAGGAACATGGATTTAGTAAACTAACCTAGTAGGACCCATTTAACCATGGGTACCAAAAATAGAAATTTATAACCTACAGGTACCTGATCTATCTGGCCACATTAAGGAATGCTGAAGCAGAAGACTTCAGTCAAGAAGATTCAACCAGCAGAAGGCTTAAGACTGTTCAGAAATGATTCTGATAAAGATCCTATATGTCAATGCCTGTCCTTGAAGACTTGCTGAGCTGATCTGAATAAAGCTCACTGACTGCTGATCTTTATATGAGAACATGCCATTCAACCAAAGATGAAAAAGGGTCTTAGATACTCAATCATGCAAAGCATGTCATAAAAGAAGAATCCTCAAGGAAGCTCACCACAGAGGATCATCAAGCATCAAACATGAGGAACTCATTTCGGGAGCAGAACTCCACGAGCACAAGCTAACAAAGAAGACTACGTTCGAAGTGACGTCAAATGATCGTAGAATGATCGATCTTGGAGATATTCATGTCTACGATGTAAACAGATTTGACTGTCAGTGGTGATTCCAGTCAGAAGGAGATATGCAGGGATGCTTCCTAATGCACATGAAGAAAAGGAAATCACACCTCACTGAGAAGATAACATAAACATGGGGAAACAATGATCTATTATGAAACAATAGTAGTGAGATATACTATGAAGTAGTGTACTAGCTACAGAGTCCTAAAATTTGTCGCTGATGAACCAAATGAAGATCCATAGTCAGTAGGAACGTCTCAAAACATACTACTGATAACCTTTCAGCCACCCAACTCAAAATCGTGGAGCGCCTACGATCAAACACCTGATCGTAGTGTAAGAGCAGGAGGATACCATGATTACAGCAAATCCAATTGCCTAAAGTTTGTAGAGGACCTCACCACCAGAAAAGGTCAAATGAGATATCAGTGTAAATCACTTCTAAAGTATTTCATCTGGAAAGCGCCGCAGGGGCAAACCTGACCCTTAGCTCACTCTAAGAGGTTGGCCCTCCCTGAGCTACCTTAAGTCAAAAGGATTACTTGATCAAGTTCATCTCAAGGACCAAGGCAGTCAATGATCGTAGAGTAAAGTTTGAAGAAAACTCAACGATCGTGATGAAATCTCAACAATCGTAGTGCAATATCAGCGATCGTAGAAGCCGACTCGACGTTCGCAGTCTTACAAGAGGTTACTCTAACTTATGAGAAGCTTGAAAGAATGGGACAATTGCTCAACCATTCAAATTATGAGAGAGATAAGTTCGAATACAGTTTAGAAAGATATCATGCAAATGCATCTCAGAACTTTAGTGCCCAAACTGGCTTGGGGTACATCAGTGATCAAGCTATGCAGTTTCAAGATGAGGATTAATGTCAAAACCATCCACTGCAGTACCTCTCAAAAGTTGATCGTTGAGTCAACAAAGGAAAATGTAGAGTCCATAGGTGCCTTACCATGCTACTCTACAAACCAAGATGGTCAACGGTCAATCGATGTCATTGACGACTATTTATTTTATAAAAAAGGACATTAAACTGAAGAGTTAATGGGGGAGTTATAGCTCATTACTGGGCATCGTGCAACCAATGACTAGTTGACACATCACAACGTATGCAGAGTCAGAAGGAACTTCCATAAAGACAAATTCAAAATCTACAAACAGTTACCAAAAACTATCTAACCTCTCTCCCTCCCATTTTCAAACCCTAGAATCCTCTTCGAAGCTAAAATCAATTAAAACTCCAGAACCCAAATCACAATCAGCTATCTCTCATAAATCTCTCTGAATCACATACCCATATACCTTGAACTCTTCAAATGGCAGAATGTCGAGTTATAACAGGAATCCAACTTGGCTTCAAAAAGTTCAAAAAATCAGAAACGAAGTTAAGGACATACTTGAGCTCATAAAGAAGGCTGGGTTCTCTAAATGCTTGGAGGCCAACACTCCAGTCTATACAGAGCTAGTGAAGTAGTTCTACTCAAATGCTTCAACGAATTCTGGGATTCTGACCACTAAGGTGAAAGGGTCAAGTCTAAAGATAAGAGCATCAGACATCAATCAATGTCTAGGGTTTCCCAATCAAGGTCTGATAAACCTAGATGAAGTCAACATTGAAGAAGGCAAGAGGCTAATGCGGTACCAAAGAAACCCTATTCTAAAGGACATGAAGAAGAAGGAGTTTCCTGAGGAATTTGAGTTCCTTGCTGAGATTGTAGGAAAATGTATACTCTGAAAGGATACTGCACATGACACTGTACTTGATCAGCAGTTGAAGATTATGTCTGCAATAGTTCTGAAGAAGCGAATCAACTTTGGAGCCATCCTATTCGATCAAATCTCCAAATGAATAGAAAAGGCTGAGTTGAAGAAGTCTACAAAAAAACCACTTACAAAAGTGTTTCATGGAAGACTGCTAAGTATTGTGATGAAGAAGAAGCTGGGAGGCAAAATCAAGGATTATGAGGGAGAACCTCTGAATGTTCACAAAGTAATGTCTCCATAAATGTTTGTGAATTGGAAGAAAAACTGAAAGGAGAACAGAAGGTTAACAACAATAGGGAGCAGCAGAAAGAACTCTGCCAAAAAGAGGAAGGCGAAAGAGGTGGAAAGCTCTGAGTCTGGTGACTCAGCACCGGTAGCAGCCACACCAGCAAGGAAGAAATCCAAAGGTGTGAAGAAAACTAAAGCTCTATCAAAAAGTCTCTCCATGGAAGACAAGGATGAAGAAGAAAAAGTCCTGACTACAGAAACCACTAAAAGGAGAAGTAATAGACTACTTCAAGGGCCATCAAGAAAGAGAGCTAAGGTGGAAAACAAACCAGTCCTAGTTTCCCAAGAAAGTACATTTGACAAAAAGGAGAACGTAGAGTTAGAGGAAGAAAAGGGAACTAACGATATCAAGACCGAGTCCCCAAAGAACGAATCCAGCAATGAAGCTGAAGCTGGATTCATGGAAGAAAATACAGAATCTACTGACGAAGAAGAATGCACAAGACATGTGGCCAACTCTTAGAGCATTCACTCTGATGATGAAGAAGAGATACAAGATGACCCAACTGCATCTCCAAATGTAAATGCTCCAACAAGCCCATATGATGGGTCAAATGATGTTGATTCTGAAGAAGAAGGACATGCCCCTGCCAATGCTAAAAGTCAAGGAAGCATGCCTGATGATTCAAAGGCCTCAGAGCCTGAAGAGGAAGAAGAGTCTGATTCTCCCATAGCTGAACCCCCAAGGAGAAGGAAGAGCTACAGATTACTTGCTCATTTTGCCTCCAAAAAGAGAAGTGATCACTCTACTGCAGTCATTGAATTAAGTGATGATGAATCTGAATCATATGAAGAAAGTACTGAAGATGGGACTAGTAATGAAGAAGAATGAATCCAAGGAAGATATTGTTGAAGAAGGTTATGGAAATGAAATTCAGCAAGAAGAATTCACTGATGAATCTGAGGAAAGGAGCCAACAAGATTCAAGTTCAAGAACTGAAGAATTAGAGAAAGACTCTGGTTCTGTAAATCAGGAATTAGAAGAACCAACAAACTATCCTATCATCTCTCCAGCCAGGATTAACAGAAGAAGAATAGTGGAAGGCTTGAACGAATCACAAGAAGTACTTCCAGAAATTCCAAGCCTAGAACTGGTGTCTCAGAACTTCCCAAAGGTGAAGAATTATGTAACAATGATAATCAAAGACCAACCCCACTACAATGTCTACAGATATGTTGGTAACCACTATATTCCTTATGATCGTAGAGTGGACTCTGAAGGCAGAAGGATTATGACCAATGAGATAATCGTAGAGTCTGTTCACTCTTCCACTGATGATATACAAATCCAAAATGAGAAATTTTCATCTGCTCAAACACTGTTGACCGACATTCTTTCATCCCCCAATAACGATTAGTGCTCAACGATCTTTCAGATTCTCAACAATTTTAAAAATCTGTCTAAGGATGAAAATCGTAGAGACCAATCTGATGCTTAACAAAAGGCTGCCCAACCAGATGACCAAATTCCTATGGAGCAGGGGCTGATGAAAAACTCTGATGAGCCGATTGAGAAGATATCTCTAATCAATGATGAATCAAAGAGGTTGACAGCAGCCGAAGATAATTTAGTTCATGACATACTCCAAGCAACGATGGATGATGTATCTCTCAAAATCAAAGAGAGAGAGATCACATCTATCTGAAGGCTATGAATGATCAGAAGGCAGATGCACTATGAGCTCAGAAGGCAAATGAAGAACAACTCCAAGTCCTCTCTGACAAGATTGACAACATGAATCAGTCTTTCTCCATGAAACTTGAGCTAAGCCAACAAGAACTCAAGATTGAAGTTGCTAACTCCTCTTATCTGATGGAGCAACTTATGTCCAACATGGAACAACTCTCTCAAGTGATTAATGATAAAAGGGGGAGAAAAAGAGGCATAGAAAGAGGCACATTAAGAAGTATTCAAGAAAGGGCAAGAAGAGCAGAAGGAAACAAGAAAAGAAGACAGTAGAAGAAGAAGCTGGGTCATCATCTGAGGGGGAGCCAAAGGATGATGAGCCTGTATTTGCAAAGGCTGAGGGAGAGCCAAAGGGAACATACAAAAGAGATGAAGTCCACATTCTAGGGGGAACAGGAGCAAACAGATCAAATAGATGAATAGCTGATCAATAGACATCTTGGAAACATACATGGAGCCAAAGAGGTACATCTCCAACTAGTTAGGTATGTTCTGGATCCAGGATGTAAAATGTAATAGTGTATTAAATTCCATATCATTATAAATGACATTCATGAGTATCTGTTTTAGTAATATAGCTGCTCACGATATATAAGATTCATTCATAACATGCATATGCACTTATTATTTTTGTTATAATTAAATAGGGGGAGATTGTTAGGAATAAGCATATGAATGATATTCTTATTTACATATGATTTGATTATGACATATATATATATATATATATATATATATATATATGAATGAATGAATATGTAAGTATGCTTACTTTAAGAAAAGATGTAAAGTCCTTTGATAGATTATAGAAACATATGTACAAGGACTTAAAATGAATTGATCAAATATGTTAGGTTGATCCTACATAAGAAAAATAGCTTTGCAAAGTCCTTAAAAAGAAATGATGTACAAGGACTATAAATATAAAAAGATCAAACATGTTGGGTTAATCTTATGATATAATAGATAGGTTTGTCTGGTCGTCGAGCATTGCACCAGAAATCGTAGTCTGCCAGGAGAGTCAAGAAAAACTCGAGAGCTATCAAGGCAGAATCGTAGTCTGCAAGATAATAAATCTCGGAGTTCGTAGACTGCCAGGAGAGACGAGGAAGGATCGTAGTGTGTCGAGAACTCGCTGGAAAATACATTTCAAAAAACATTTCCTTGAATCTATCCCACGCTATCACTCCTTATCCTCCACGAACCTTATTTGCTTGCCACCAGTAGCTAGCTTCAGACTTCAGCATAAACGTTGCGAACACATTCTTCTGATCTTCATTAACTTTAGCAACGTTAACACCTTCTCCATTTCCATGATCTAGGTTTGGGCTTCCACTAGATTCATAGACCCTTGAAATTCTGGCGGTCCAACTGCTTTGAATTCTTTGAAAGTCGTGACTTGAGCTTGCGGTTGATTCGCAAGTGCACCCGTCAACATAGCTACCAACTGTTGAATCGGATTAGCATTGATCTCATTGTTATTATTAGTAGACCCCTCTGGAGGTGCTTGCTGACGTGGTTGTCTTCTTCTAGGAGGAATTTTCTGTTAAAATATACGCTTGTAAGCTCATTACTCAACTTCTTGGGTATTTAAAGTCTAACATAAACATTCCAAGATTAAAGCTTTAACACATAGCATTTCAAATAAACTCTAATATTTTATTCATTAATAAATTTTTTAGAACATACTCTAAATAGCATAACCGCTATAAACAATCACTTTCCTGAACTAAACACGTTTCAGGATTACATACTCATACTATCCCTTTATTAATCACAAAATAAGGGATTCACAATTTATTTATTCAAATAATTGACCACATATTATTATCTATCTTATTCTATCTAGGCATATTAAGACGTTGCAAGGCTTCCCAACGCTCTTCCTCCATGATATGATATGTCGTTCTGTGATCCATCACGAACCACGTCGAATTCTCAAACTGAGGTGTATAATAGTAGATTCGATCCTGGGTCCTATCAATCGCCGAATTAAAAGCACAATCCATCTCCTTTATCTTGGTTTTCTTCACTTGGACCTTAGCTTTAGCACAGTCTGAACATTGAGTCGCCTTCATCCACGCATCCTCTACTCTTGCACGCTTAGCTGATTCCTCCTTGAAATCATCTTTCAATTTCTCCATGTCAGTCTTCAGTCTTCACCCTTTGTATGAACTAAGTCCCACTCCATGTTTCCAAGTTTCGAATCAAGTTCCTGAATCTCTGCATCATTTCGCTCCATCGAAGTGTGATGCATCTTAACCATTTCCTTTTGCTCCTCGACCTCGTCCTATAATTCTACATTACGGTCATACAGAGCGTCATACAACTCAGCTGATATAGAGTTTGGTGGAAACTCTTCAGGATCCTCTTCCTCATCCTCCTCCTCTACCTCCTCAAAACTATTCTCCTCAGGATCGGTCACAGGCTCATCCTCTTGGATCAACTGCTCCTGCACTACATGAATCTCCCATGGTTCATCCTCTCTAGGTACCTGAGGTATCACCTCTCTAGCTGGACTGGATCCTTCTTCGGAAGACATCCTGACAACAAAATGTTTTAAGTTTTATTTAATATTTTTGTTACTTGCGAGCACATAAGTTTTTAACACATAACACATAAGGTCTTTTATTATTTAACTTCAATGGATACCTTAATCCATTCCTTAAAACTCGGTAAGAGTTAAACACCTCTATATTTTCTGTTTCTTTAAAGGTTACTTCCTAAGGTTTCCCCACCTAAGGTTCATAACCTAAGGCTTTGATACAAACCTGTGACACCCCCAAATCCAGGTACTTCATTCCTACAGGATTTGGTGCTCACTTATCAACGGGAAATAACAACATAGGTGTTGAACTCAGCCTCTTCTTCAATTCTTGAAAACTTTCCTCACACTTCTCTGTCAACGGAGTTGCGATCTTGGAAAAGTCTTGATTAAAATGCCTATAGTAACCCGCTAATCCTAAGAAACTCCTCACTTCTGACGGTGTCTTCGGCTGATCCCTGTTTATTACAGTTTCAACCTTTGATGGATCTTTGAAATTCCGTCCTTATCAATAACGTGTCTGAGAAACTGTACACGTTCCAACCAAAATTCACATTTAGAGAACTTAGCGTATAACTTCTCTTTTCTCAATGTCTCCAACGTCAATCTCAAATGTTCCACATGTTCCTCTTTGGTTTTGGAATATATCAATATATCATCAATAAAAACCACCACAAATTTGTCTAAGAATGGTTTAAACACCCTGTTCATCAAATTCATGAACGCTGCAGGTGCATTAGTTAAACCAAAAGACATAACCAGAAACTCGTAATGACCATACCGAGTTCTGAATGCTATCTTTGGAACATTCTTCGACCTCACCTTCAACTGATGATAACCACTTTTCAGGTCTATCTTCGAGAAATACCTCGCTACTTTCAACTGATCGAACAGGTCATCAATTCTAGGTAATGGATACTTGTTTTTAATCTTGACCTTATTCAATTCTCGGTAGTCAATAATTCTCGGTAGTCAATGCAAATCCGTATCGTTCCATCTTTCTTCTTAACAAACAACATCGGTGCTCCCATGGTGAAACACTCGGCTGGATATACTTTTTGTCAAGTAATTCTTGTAATTGCACCATCAAATCTTTCATTTCTACCGAGGCCATTATATATGGTGCCTTAGATATCAGAGCCGTTCCTTGTAGTAAGTCAATCACAAACTAGATTTGTCGATCCGGCGGAAGACCCGGTAAATCATCTGGAAATACGTCTGCAAAATCTCTTCTGATTGGTATCTCTTCCAACTTCACACTTTTCTTTTGTGTATCGATGATGTAGGCTAAGTATCCTACACATCCTTGTCTCAACAACTTCTTGGCTTACATCACCGTCAGACAACTTGCTTGTCGAGGTGACTTGCTGCCATGAAACACAATCTTTGACGGAGTCATAAGGTTAACACACTTCTTTTGACAATCAATTACTGCTCTGTAATTGAATAACCAATCCATTCCCAGTATAACATCGAATTCACCAAGTCTAATTTATATCAGATCTACCATCATCTCGTGACCTTTTATATCCACTCTACAATTCCCATATATGTATCTAACATGGATCACTTCCTTATTCGCAATCTCTATACTTAAGGGAAATTCTAATTCTTCTTGAGGCAAATCTAAGTTTTGAGTAAATTCATCAGATATAAATGAACAAGTAGCACCCCAATCAAATAGTACATAAGCATTAATACCATTAATCGAAATGATACCTGACACCACATCCTTAGACTATACAGCTTCCTGCACGGTCATATTGAAAGTCCTCGCAGTGGGTCGACTTGATTGAGCTGGTCCAGTGATAGTCAATGAACCACCAACGTTGTTGTTTCCTTTTCCGCCACTTGTATTTCTCAGCTGGCTTCTTAGGGCAATCACGAGCCATGTGATCCTTTGAACCGCAGGTAAAGCATGCTCCTTTCTTCGGACTAAAATAGTTTGGTGCAATGTGTCCCTCCTGACCACAGTTGAAACACACTCGCTTTCCCTTCAAACATACCCAGTATGGTTCTTCCCGCAAGTTGCGTAAGCCTCAAACTTTTTCTTCTGCTGATTTCCTTGCTGTCCTCCCACAGTTGAATTTTCGCTATATTTCCTCTTCTGATTATTACTTCCAACATTACTACCCCCAGCCTTGTTCTCACTCTCATCATTCTTTTTTTCTTCTTCTTCTTCTTCTTCTTCTCCTCCTCCTTCTTCTTCTTCTGCTGCTGCTCTTGGTTGTACTTTGTCAAAGAATCGCTTCCACCTTCCATGATAATTGCCTTTTCCAGTACAGCCGCAAATGTGTTCAGCTAGAACATTGAAACCTTGCTGTAAAGCCATGGCTTCAATCCTTGTTCAAATCTTCTTGCTTTATGCTCGTTGGTATTGACTCGATAAGTGGAAAAACTTGCTAACTCATTAAATTTCGTAGCATATTCCGACACCGTCATCGTTCCTTGCTTCAACTCCAGAAATTGCACTTCCAGCTGATTCCGAGAACTCGCTGGAAAGTACATTTTGAAAAACATTTCCTTGAATCTATCCCACACTATCACTCCTTGTCCTCCACGAACCTTATTTGCTTGCCACCAGTAGCTAGCTTCAGACTTCAGCATAAACATTGCGAACGCAGTCTTCTGATCTTATTAACTTTAGCAACGTTGAACACCTTCTCCATTTCCATGATCCAAGTTTGGGCTTCCACTAGATTCATAGACCCTTGAAATTCTGGCAGTCCAACCGCTTTGAATTCCTTGAAAGTCGTGACTTGAGCTTGCGGTTGATTTGTAAGTGCACCCGTCAACAGAGCTACCTAACTGCTGAACCGGATTAACATTGGTCTCATTATTATTATTAGTAGACCACTCTGGAGGTGCTTGCTGACGTGGTTGTCTTCTTCTAGGAGGCATTTTCTGTTAAAATATATGCTTATTAGCTCATTACTCAACTTCTTGGGTATTTAAAGTCTAACTTAAACTTTCTAAGATTAAAGCTTTACACATAGCATTTCAAATAAACTCTAATATTTTATTCATTCATAAAGTTTTTAGAACATACTCAAAATAGCATAACCGCTATAAATAATCACTTTCCTGAACTAAACACATTTCAGGATTACATACTCATACTATCCCTTTATTCATCACAAAATAAGGGATTCACAATTTATTTATTCACATAATTGACCACATATTATTATCTATCTTATTCTATCTAGGCATATTAAGACGTCACAAGGCTTCCCGACGCTCTTCCTCCATGATACGATATGCCGTTCTGCGATCCATCACGAACCACGACGAATTCTCAAACTGAGGTGGATAATAGTAGACTCGATCCTGGGCCATATCAATCGCCGAATTAAAAGCATAATCCATCTCCTTCATCTTGGCTTTCTTCACTTGGACCTTAGCTTCAGTACAATCTGCACGTTGAGTCGCCTTCATCCACGCATCCTCTGCTCTTGCACGCTTAGCTGATTCCTCCTTGAAATCATCTTTCAATTTCACCATGTCAGTCTTCATCTTCTCGTGTACTGCCAACAGGTCTTCATGCTGACCCTTTATATGAACTAAGTCCCACTCCATGTTTCCAAGTTTCGAATCAAGTTCCTGAATCTCTGCATCCTTTCGCTCCATCGAAGCGTGATGCATCTCAACCATTTCCTTAAGCTCCTTGATCTCGTCCTGTAATTCTATATTACGATCGTACAGAGCGTCATACATCTCAGCTGATATGGAGTTTGGTGGAAACTCCTCAGGATCCTCTTCCTCATCATCCTCCTTTTCCTCCTCAGAACTATTCTCCTCGGGATCGATCACAGGCTCATCCTCCTAGATCAACTGCTCACGCACTACGTGAATATCCTGAGGTTCATCCTCTCTAGGTACCTGAGGTATCTCCTCTCTAGCTGGATTGTATCATCCTTCGGTAGACATCCTGACAACAAAATATTTTAAGTTTTAATTAATATTTTCGATATTCGCGAGCACATAAGTTTTTAACACATAACACATAAGGTCTTTTATTATTTAACTTCAATGGATACCTTAATCCATTCCTTAAAACTCGGTGAGAGTTAAACACCTCTATATTTTCTGTTTCCTTAAAGGTTACTTCCTAAGGTTTCCCCACCCAAGGTTCATAACCTAAGGCTTTGATACCAACCTGTGATGTAAGACCCCAACTTATTATAAATAAAATCGAATTTTCATCTATTCTTTATTCTAAATTAATAAGGTGTTAATTTGATATAATGCTTTGGTTATGGGTGAAATGTGCAAATTTTACAAAATAAGCAAGTGGTTATAAAATATTTATTTTTTTCGGGGAATATTCTTTTGGTTGTGGAATTTTCTTTTTGTCGGGGAATATTCGTACGATAGCGCAGCCATTCGTGGGGCTCATAACAGAATAACCGTTGGATGAAGAAAACGACAAAGTATGAGTTTTTATAAATAACGGCTTAGTTGTTACCGTTAACACTGTTGGAATACCTGGTGGTTAAAATACAGTAATACGCGTGGTTGCACAGTAGCACACGGTATTGCATAGTATTATTGAATTATTAATTCGTATGTAAGAAGGCACTACTCAATAATCGTTACAGTTGTTATTGTTCAATATTTTATTTTATTGATTCAATAATTGTTGCGTTGATATTTTATATTATTGTTGTTTCAATAATTGTCACTGCACAGTATTTCCCATTATCAGATCAATAATTCATATTATTTGAATAATATTATTAGATAACATTGTTGGTAATGTCTAAAAAGTTATGTCTAAGGAGAGGTTTGGTCACCTATTTGCGCGCCAATAAGGAGAAATCTTTATTGGAAAGCCCCCTCTTTCTTGGGAACTGCCTGGTTGTCATAATTGTGATTCTGTAATATTATTTGTGATAATTAATTATTAATTTATATGATAAGGAAATATTTATTTGATGTGGATATAAATAATGGATTTATTTATGTGGTTATTAACGAAGGAATTAATGCTAAGGTGTTTTATCAGTATTTTGTTGGAATGGAGGTATTAAAAATCATCCGTTTGTGGATTTCGGATATCTTCTGTTTGGAATTTGGAAAAATTTTCTTCTGCAATGTTGTAGAGAATTTGATTTCAGGCAAAATGGACATAAAATTCGTATTTTTCTGATAAACGGGCTATTTCTATGAATTGTTGAAGTTTCAGAAAATAAAATAATTTTTATTAAATTAATGGGTGGGATCCACTTTTGGTTGGTGTTAATAACATGTGGGCTGTTGAAATTTCAGAAATGAGGGGCTGATGGCTTTCAAAGCATGCGTAGAAAAATGTGAATAAATAATATTAATTTATTATTTTAGTCTCCTATGGCGTTCTAGCATTTTCCTATAAATAGACGCTTAGGTTATAATTGAAAATCGCACCAGAAACAAGTTTTCTATAAAGAAATGACATATAGCCCGGAGGTGTTCTGTGGAAAGGAATGACATATAGCCCGAAAGTGTTCCGAAAGTGCTCAACGTTTAAACTTGACTCCAGAGAAATTGGATTTTAACTTATCTGTTGAAACTCCGTTGGGTGAAACCTTCGTTACATCTATGGTTTATAAATCTTGCTTAATCCAAGTTGGCACTATCACATTACCTGTTGATCTTATCTCTTTAAAGATACTTGCTTTTGATGTGATTTTAGGAATTGATTGGTTAACCACTCATCATGCCAAAATTGATTGTTTTCATACGGTTGTTAGTTTTTATATTCCTAACCAACCCGTCATACGAATTCAAACAACTAAACCACTAAAATCAGTTACTGTCATATCAAGCCACAAAGTTATTCGTTTATTGAAAAACTGAATGCCAAGCTTTCTTAGCCCATGTTATGGATTTGAATAAAGACAAGTCAGATTTGGATAATATTTCTGTGGTTAGAGAATTTCCTGATGTATTTCCCGAAGAACTTCCCGGTCTACCCCTAGAATGTGATGTTGAATTCTTTATTGACCTTAAACCGGGTACAAAACCCATTTCTAAAACCCCATATCGAATGGCTCCTATTGAACTTCAGGAGTTAAAAGTCCAAATACAGGAGTTATTAGACATCGGTTTCATTCGTCCTAGTACATCTCCTTGGGGTGCTCCTGTTTTATTCGTAAAGAAGAAAGATGGGAGTATGCAACTTCGTATTGACTATCGAGAATTAAACCATGTTACCATCAAGAATAGGTATCCACTACCTCGTATTGATGACCTATTTGACCAGTTACAAGGAGCATAATTCTTTTTAAAGATCGTTCTTCGTTCTGGATATCATCAGCTGAAGATTAAAACTGAGGATATTCCAAAGACTGTCTTCAGAACTCGGTACGGGCATTATGAATTCTTAGTCATGTCTTTTGGATTGACTAATGCTCCTGTTGCTTTCATGGATACGATGAACTGTGTATTCAAGGAATATTTGGATCAGTTCGTTGTTGTCTTTATTGATGACATCCTCATCTATTCCAAAAACCGTGAAGATCATGAGCACCATTTGAAGCTGATACTTAAAAGGCTTCGTGAAAACAAGCTTTATGCCAAGCTGAAGAAATGCGAGTTCTGGCTTAAGGAAGTAGAATTCCTTGAGCACGTTGTGTCAAAACATGGAGTATCTATTTACCCGGCGAAGATTGAAGCAATACAAAGTTGGGAGCAACCGAAGTCGGTGATCGAAGTGCGTAGCTTTCTGGGCTTAGCTGGTTATTATCGAAGATTCGTGGAAGGATTTTCTCGAATTGCTACTCCGTTAACTCAGCTGACTCGGGAAGATACAAAATTCGTATGGAGTGAGGAATGCGAGAAGAGTTTCCAAGAGCTCAAGAGGAGACTCATTTTGACACCTGTTCTGGCAATACCATCTGGTTCGGATGGATTTGTTATCTACAGCGATGCTTCAGGTAAAGGGTTAGGATGTGTTCTTATGCAACATGGGAAAGTTATAGCCTATGCCTCGAGACAACTCAAAGAATATGAGAGGAATTATCCTACTCATGATCTGGAGTTGGCAGCAGTCGTATTCGCGTTGAAAATTTGGAGACACTACTTGTATGGGGAGAAAGTGGAGATTTATACGGACCATAAAAGCCTTAAATATTTCTTCACCTAAAAAGAACTCAACATGCGGCAACGACGTTTGCTTGAGTTGTTGAAAGATTATGATCACACTATTCAATATCATCTTAGAAAAGCGAACGTAGTAGCTGACGCATTGAGTAGAATATCATATGCGAGTACGAGTGCGATATTGTCAACACAAAGGCCTATTTTGTATGACTTGCAAAGGATGGAGGTAGAATTAAAGACTCTATGGACCCACGTGATGATGGCGAATATACGAGTAGAACTGACTTTAATCGATAAAGTTAAAGCTGCTCAAGCTACGGACCTGGGGTTGATGCGTATGAAGAAGAAAGTGCAAGAAGGCGCTGTTCCAGAAGCAAGAATCGATGAAGAAGGAATACTTCGAGTCAACTCTAGACTTTGCGTTCCTAACGATTCTGACTTGAAGCATAGAATCATGATGGAGGCACACAACACCCCATTTACAATCCATCCTGTGAGTACCAAAATGTATCATGATATTTGACACACATTTTGGTGGAACAATATGAAGATAGAGATCACGGAGTTTATCTCGAGATGTTTAACCTGTCAACGTGGAAAGGCGGAGCATTAAGTGCCAAAGGGTCCATTGCAACCACTTGAGATTCCGAAATGGAAGTGGGAACACATTATCATGGATTTCATTACAGGTCTTTCCAAAGTTTCTTAAGGCATAGATGCAATTTGGGTTATTGATGGTAAATTAACCAAGTCTGCTCATTTCTTGCCTATACGTGAGACTTATTCCCTTGAACGTCTTTCTCGTATGTACTTAAATGAGATTATGAGATTGCATGGCATGTCAGTATCCATAGTTTTAGATCGTGACCCAAGATTCACTTCACGATTTTGGGTTAGCTTGCAGAAAGCTATGGGCACGGATTAACGATTCAGTTCAGCATATCATCCTCAAACGGACGGACAATCGGAAAGGACTATTCAAACCCTTGAAGATCTATTAAGACTCTGTGTCCTAGATTTCAAAGGAAGTTGGGATAAGTACTTACCATTGGTAGAATTCTACTACAACAACAATTATCAAACAAGTATAGGTATGGCTCTATTCGAGGCGTTGTATGGACAAAAGTGTCATCTCCAGTATGCTGTGACGAGGTGGGTGAAGCAACGTTGTTGGGACCAGAATTAGTAAGCATGACTACAAAAAAGATCCAAATGATACGACAATGTATTCAAACCTCACAGGATCGACAAAAGAGTTATGCTTATTTTCATCGAAAGGACGTGGAATTTAATATTGGAGATCATGTACTGTTACGTGTTGCTCCATGGAAAGGAGTTACAAGATTTGGGAAGAGAGGAAAGCTCAATCCATAATTTGTTGGCCCATTTGAGATTCTTAACCGAATAGGAAATGTGGCCTATAGACTCGCATTACCTCCAAGCATGTCTCGTGTTCACAATGTTTTCCACATATCTATGCTTCGTAAATATGTGAAAGTCTCAAACCATATTATTGAGTTAGAACCAGACGAGATAGCCAAAAATTTAACGTGCGAGGAGGTACCTGTTAAGATTTTCGATAGGAAAGAGCATGTTCTACTTACCAAGGTAATACCATAAGTTAAGGTTTTATGGAGGAACCATGCTATTAAGTAAATGACCTAGGAGTTAGAATTAGAAATGAAAGTGAGGTACCCTCACCTTTTTAAAAAACCAGGTACGTACGTCAATTTTGAGGACGAAATTTTATAAGGAGGGGAGGTTGTAAGACCCCAACTAATTATAAATAAAATCAAATTTTCATCTATTCTTTATTCTAAATTAATAATGTGTTAATTTGATATAATACTTTGATTATGGGTGAAATGTGCGAATTTTACAAAATAAGCAAGTGGTTATAAAATTTTCATTTTTGTCGGGGAATATTCTTTTGGTCGTGGAATAATCTTTTTGTCGGGGAATATTCGTACAACGGCGCAGCCATTCGTGGGGCTGATAACAGAATAACTGTCGGATGAAGAAAACGACAAAGTATGAGTTTTTATAAATAACGACGTAGTTGTTACCGTTAATACTGTTGGAATACCTGGTGGTTAAAAAACAGTAATACGCGTGGTTGCACAGTAGCACACGGTATTGCACAGTATTGTTGAATTATTAATTCGTACGTAAGAAGACACTACTCAAAAATCGTTACAGTAGTTACTGTTCAATATTTTATTTTATTGATTCAATAATTGCTGCGTTGATATTTTATATTATTGTTGTTTTAATAATTGTCACTGCACAATATTTTCCATTATCAGATCAATAATTCATATTATTTGAATGATATTATTAGATAACATTATTGGTAATGTCTAGAAAGTTCTATCTAAGAGAGGTTTGGTCACCTATTTGCGCGTCAGTAAGGAGAAATCCTTATTAGAAAGCCCCCTTTTTCCTGGGAACTGCCTTGGTGGTCATAATTGTGATTTTGTAATATTATTTGTGAATAATTAATTATTGATTTATATGATAAGGAATATTTATTTGATGTGGATATAAATAATGGATTTATTTATGTGGTTATTAATGAAGGAATTAATGCTGAGGTGTTTTATCAGTATTTTGTTGGAATGGAGATATTTAAAATCATCCGTTTGTGAATTTCGGATATCTTCTGTTGGGAATTTGGAAAAACTTTCTTCTGTAAAGTTGTTGAGAATTCGATTTTAGGTAGAATGGATATAAAATTCTTATTTTTTTGATAAACGAGCTATTTTCTATGAATTGTTGAAGTTTTGGAAAATAAAATAATTTATATTAAATTTATGGGCGGGACCCACTTTTGGTTGGTGTTAATAACATGTGGGCTGCTGAAATTTCAGAAATGATGGGCTGATGGCTTTCAAAGCATGCGTAGAAAAATGAGAATAAATAATATTAATTTATTAATTTAGTCTCCTATGGCGTTCTAACATTTTCCTATAAATAGACGCTTATGTTAGAATTAAAAATCACACCAGAAATAAGTTTTCTTTCTCTCTAGATTCTCGAGCGTATTTTTGTGAGTATTTTGATACTTTGAGAGTTGCTTTTCCGTGCAAGTTTTTATCTGCTTTATATCCGAAATTCAGTCAGAAGTACAATTATTTTGAGGTAAGGGATGTTATTTTCTTTTGAAATGATATTATTTTCTTCAATATCATTATGCCGAAATATTGGTGAACTTTTTAATCAAATTTGAAACTTTTTGTGTCAGGATTACTATTCACGTATACGACACTATTCACCGAAAAATAAAAATTTTCCTTTTTGTCCAAGATGTCTATTTTGGCTAATATCTTTGATTGTATCCATGTTTTGATCGTTATTTTTGAATTCTGCTTCACAATTGGTTATTATGAAGTATTATTGATCTTGGATAAACTGTTATACGAATCCCTAATATTTGTCCTTCTGTCTCACTGGATTCGTTTTCTTTAAAATATTTTTCATCATCCTCAGTCTTAAATGATAATATTACTGAATATCTTTGGCCTGTAGTGCAAAGATGAATGATTAACTGATGAATATCTTTGGCCCGAAGTGCAAAGATGAACATGTGTTGAGATGAACATGACCAACTGGTGATACAAATGAATATCTTTGGCCTGTAGTACAAAGATGAATATTTGAATAAAGATGTATATTGATTGTTGTTACAGGGATAAAATATTGATGATGGACTTTTAAATCTTAGAAGATAGTAGAACTCATTCTCTACGTGACTCTTCTAATGGATTATTATTTCTGCTGCAGTTGTTGATCTAAAATTTGTTGTCTATTGTATTCTATCAGATCTTTCCTTGTTGAAGACTAACGATAATTTGTTGTATATTATCTTAGTCATAATATTCTTTACTGGGCTAGTTGAGCTCACCCTTTTCCTTTTTGTTCCATTTTTCTTCTTAGGAGGTGAGAACATTTCAGGATCTAGTCGGGGTATGGAGTGATGGTTCTAAAAAGATGTTTAAGAAGTTCTCACTATTTCTGTAAAATAGTGTTTGAATAATTGTAATGAGGACTTATTTGAGTGTGGATATAGTCTAGAAGATAATATTTGTATTTAAACTCACAGTTTGTGTTGTCGTATTTTACACGACATTGTATTATTGAAGTTGTAGTTTGCTTTCTATACCATGTATTTTGGCGACTCAGAATGGGTGTTGTATACCTATTTTGGGGGCATCACATGTGACACCCCCAAATCCAGGTACTTCATTCTCACAGGATTTGATGCTCACTTATCAAAAACTATTACTTCTAACTATCCATAATAAAGGATAAATACATAATTAAAATAAATTAAACCATAATCTCTCCCATTATAGGGTTACATCATCTTCTCGAATTAAATCCCAAGTAATCTAACCTTAAAATTATTACATAAGTTTGTGGAATACATCACATATTAAAACAAGTCTTTAATATAATTCATTAAAATAAAATTCTCATAAGTCTTCATCATTTGGACATCTTGCCCTTGCCTTTGCTAGTCGACGACTCATCAACTTTCTCCACTTTAGCTGCAGTGTTAATTGCAAGAGTGAGCAAACAAATGCTCACTGATATAGAAAGTAGCAATGATAGTAACATGAGAGTGAACAACGAAAGTTGAATAATAAAGAACTTGTTCTACGAATCAAAATAGAAAATAAGTTCAAACTTTAATTATCTGAGGGTCTTAAGACCACGAACTATGTCCCCAGTACTTAGGTATTATTACCCAACCTTAACAGTCATTTAGACTATACGGACCCTTCTTAACGTACTTAGGGGGATCAACCCTTTGTACCATGTATTGTGCACAAACATCTAAACATTACACGTACAAAATCCCCTATGTTAGGGTTGTTCATCTCAGTTTGAATATAGAATTTCTGCTCTAAATAAAGTTTAGTTTGGAACTAGCTTATTAGTGTTTCTAGAAATTTTAGAACACTACTCAATTTCCATCAATAAAGGTTTAACACAAGAATATTTAACTGTACAAGGCTATCAAAGTCAAAGATCGGATATCAACAATATACATAATCGAATAAACATGATATACATGCAAAGTGCTATGGAAGAGTTAAAACAATCTCCCTTGAATCAATGTATTAGAACAATATATGCTTTGAATAATAATTAGGAAAGTAAAACTTGCTCGATGTAACGAATTAGGTTACATAAGCTTGTACAAACATACACAAGATAGATTAGGCTTGCTCAATTACTTGAACAACAATAATATAGGAATGGAAACTTGCATTCAACATGAAAAGAATGAAGTTAGAAAGCTTGCTCAATAATAACAGAGTAGTGTAAGACCCCAACTTATTATAAATAAAATCAAATTTCCTCTATTTATTATTTTGAAATAGTAAGGGTTGATTTGATTAATGTAGTTAGTTATGGGTAAAATGCGCAAATGTTTCAAATATGTAAGTGGCTATAAAATATTCATTTTTATCGGAGAATATTCGTTTCGTCGTGGAATATTCTTACTTCGGGGAATATTCGTACGACGACGCAACCTTGTGTTGGCCCCATAACGGAAAGCGATTGGATTAAGAAAACGACAAGTATAAGTTGTTTATAAATAACGGCGTAGTTGTTATCGTTAATATTATTAGAATACCTGGTGGTTAAAACACAGTAGCACACGGTATTGCACCAATTATTGATTCTTATGTAGGAAGGCATTACTCAATAATTGTTACAGTAGTTATTGTTTAATATTTTATTTTATTGATTCCATAATTGCTACATTGATATTTTATATTATTGCTGTTTCAATAATTGTCACTACACAATATTTTCATTATCAGATCAATAATTCATATTATTTTTATAATATTATTAGATAACATTATTGACAATGTCTATAAAGTTCTGTCTAAAGAGAGGTTTGGTCACCTAATTGCACGCCAGTAAGGAGAAATCCTTATTGGAAAGCCCCATCTTTCTTGAGAACTGTCTGGTTGTCAGTATTATGATTCTGTAATATTATTTGTGAATAATTAATTATTGATTTATATGATAAGGAAAATATTCATTTTATGTGGATATAGATAGAGAAAATTTTTAATGTGACAATTGTTGAAAAATTGTTATTTTATCTTTTCTGATAAATAATTTATTTAAATATATTATTATATTTTAATAATATAATAATGATGATATTTTTACAATGAATGTGGGATATATGAGTATATGAGGAGGAGGAGTATTTTTGTTACAATTAATGTTTAAAACATGTTAAACATGTCGGTGGACCCAATTTCTTGACTGAAATAGGTTTATAGCCCGTAAAATCGTTCGTTTGTAGATTTCGGTCAACTTCTGCTTGGAATTTGGAAAAACTTAAATTTACAAAGTTGTAGAGAATGAAATTTCCTATAGAAAGGACATCTGGTTTTATTTTTTCTGATAAAAGGGCTATTTATTATGAATTATTGAAGTTCCGTAGTTCCGAAATAATTGATTTTTGAAAGTTTTAATTATTTTTAATAACAAAAACGTTTTTTTTTTGTTTTTGTCATTATTTGGTGGCTGAATTCAGATGGTCAAGTTAGGCTAAGGAAAATTATATATATATATATATATATATATATATATAATATTTTATTAAATTTTCTGCTTTTGTGTTCTAAGCATTTCCTATAAATAGGGTGCTTAGGTTATAATTGAAAATCACACCAAAAATTAAAGTTTTCTCTCCCCTTCTCTCTATATTATCGAGCGTATTCTTGTGAGTATTTTGATACTTTGAGTGTTGTTATACGGTGCAAGTTCTCTTCAGCACTATATCCGGTATTCCAGCTAGAAGTATAGTCTTTTCAAGGTAAGGGATATTATTAGTTTAAAAATGATATTATTTCTTCTAATATCATTATACGGGATTATTGGTAAGATTTTTCTTGTGAAATTCTTGTCTTTTAGTGTCGGGGTTACTATTCACGTATACAGCACTATTCACGAATACGACACTATTCACAGGAAAATTAAATTTTCATTTTTTGTCCAAAATATCTATTATGGATACTAGCTTTGATTGTATCCATGTTTTGATCATTCTTGAATTTTACTTCACTATGATTATTAATGAAATATTTTTGAACTTGGACTATTTAAAGAACGAATCCTTAATATTTGCTCTTTTGTTTCACTGGATTCATTTTCTTTAAAATATTTTTCATCATCCCCAGTCCTAAATGATGGTATTACTGAATATCTTTGGCCTGTAGTGCAAAGATGAATGAATTTTTGATGAATATCTTTGGCCTGTAGTGCAAAGATGTACACGTGTTAAGATGAACATGACCGACTGATGAATATCTTTGGCCTGTAGTGCAAAGATGAATATTTGATTTAAGATGAATATTAATTTATGTTACAGGGATAAAATATTGATGATGGACTTTTAAATTTATAGATAAAAGTAGATTTCATTCTCTACGTAACTCTTCTATGAATTATTATTTCCGCTGCGAATATTGATCTGAAACTTGTTGTCTATTGTATTTTATCAGATTTTTTCCCTGTTGAAGATTAACGATAATTTGTTCTATATTATCTTAATCATAATATTCTTTACCTGGCTAGTTGAGCTCACCCTTTTCCTTTTTGTTCCATTTTTCTTCTCAGGAGGCGAGAATGTAGCGAGTTCTAGTCGGGGTGTTGAATGATGATTCTAGAAAGTTATTTTAGTAGTCCTCACCATTTTTGTAAAATAATGTACCAATAATTGTAATGAGGACTTATTTGGGTGTGAATATTGTCTAGACGACAATATTTGTATTTAAACTCACAGTTTTCATGTTGTATTAATAAAGTTGTAGTTATTTCTGTACCATGTTATTGACGACTCAAAATGGGTGATGTATACCTATTTTGGGGGCGTCACAGGTAGAGTTAGAAAACTTGCATAATTATAAAAGTAGAATTAGAGAACTTGTCTTGATTGTAAGCTACACAAATGAAAATAATCTCCAATTATCCTACACATATATCATTGAAATCACGACAACAATTAATCGCATGAATATTAACTTTAGGGTTTAAACCATCATTTAAGTCACAACCCTAACTTAGCACCTAACCACCTAAGCTAACATACTTAACTCTTCTGACATTACACATTGATCAACATAACTTAATCGTTCAACTCTATCTTTCGAGAACATCTCATTTGGTTTCATTTTATAACTTATTTAAATAATTATTTCAAATCTTTGCACTTTGCATTTCAACACATTAACATCTGTTATTATAGTTTATATCATGTTTAACATTGTTAACATACACACTAAACTAACACAAGTCCGATATGCCTGACCTGCAAACAAGCAGACCTCACTAACTCAGTTCAGGGTGTGGCGCAACTGCGCCGTTTTTTGCCTTGACACCGGCGCAGCTGCGCCGGTGTTCAGACAGACGCAGAGATAGCAGTGAACAGTAGCCATTTTTAGCCCAACTAACACGAAATTCACCCATCAAACGGTGATAACAATATGAAAAATAAATATACAATTACCATAAACATGATTGCTAACACATTCAATCACTTATCACAATTTAACAACAACTAAAACTTTTTTAATTTCTCAATTTTCATGTTTTTTAAATAAAACTCCATTTTTGATAGTTTATCCCAAAAATCATCACTGCAAATTCGTTATTTGGCCAAATCATTCCATTAAAATTATATTATGTTCGTATCTCAATGAACTATCATATGCAAGCATCAATTTACAGTTTAACATAAGAATTGGCCATCAAAATTAAGACTTTTCCATGAACCATATGAAACACATATACTGTCAAAATTTTCTTCCTAGTGTCAATGAATTTAGCATACAAACTTATTTTTTTAAACATCAACTCTAGCATTATACCACATATCCACCATAATTTAGTTACAGAACAATTTTGAAAGAATTATAATTCACTGAACATAACAAATTTGATGTAATATATATATATATATAACACAAGGGTTTGATATAATACCTTCAATATGCTCAATAATCCCTTGCTAACCACAGTAATCACTTAGGTTTTCACTTAATCTCTCTCTTCTTCTCTCTCAACTCTGCTGTTTCTCCTTAGCCAAATATGAGAATAAGAAGAACTGAACGCTAACCTTAGGAATAATATGCGCAAAATACAAACTGAAACCCACGTCGTCTATCAGTTAAAAAAAATAATACGCCTTCATCCGTTAAGTTAGACCAAAGGCCATAAGGCCTTGTTTGGCTACAACAATATTCCCAAACTAGTTTATTATTATATTATTTATATTGTATAGTTACTTGTGTCACACTTTAATTTAGTTAATTAATTTAAATAACTTAGCTTAGTTAATCTCAATAACTTATAATAATAAAAATCTTATTATCATTAATAAATAATTATATATCTAATTTAATTAATAAATTAGACACATCACTATATTTAATTTATTTATTTCCTTTAAATTAAACAATTCATTTAATTTAACTAATTTCTTAAATATTAAGCAATTGATTTAATTTAAGTATCCCCCTAAATTAAATCCAACAAACAAAATTATCATTACTTGATTCAATTAACATTAATTAATTAAGCTACTAAATTAATTCATGATAATTCATCAAATATTTATTTTCCTCAATAAATTATTTTAAATATTTATTTAATTCCATAAATATTTAAATTAAATTACATTACAAATTTCTCGATCGTTACAGTCGGCCTCGACAATCTCAACAGGAATGTTTTGAGTTTGGATGGCTTCGGTTGGGGGAACCCTAAGTTCTTCGGCCGTGAGAGGGGTGATTTTGGTTCATTTCTTTTTGGTTCGGAGAATTTGGGTGCGTTTGGCGATAGGTATGTCAAGGAGGCTTTCATTAAAGGTAGGAAGATGGGTGGTTTTGGGTCTTTTGGCGGCTCTTTTCTTCAGTCGAGGTTGTGTTGGATCTTCAGCGGGGGTTGATCCAGGTTCAGTGTTTTGTGGGTCGGTGTTTTGATGTTCGGTATTTTGAGGTTCGACAAATTTTGAGATGGGTTGACAGAAAGGAATTCTTCGAGGTCTCTTCGGTCGCTCGAGGTTGGTTTGATGAGGGATACTGTAACGAATAAGGAAGGGTTTCTTAGAATAATTACTTAAAGGAATTTAAAAGTTGTGCAAGAATCAAGTTCGGGACTTACGTTTGTGGTCGTACAACCATGCTTGTTTGCTCTAGAGGCCAAAACTCCATTCCTTCAGAGGAAGTTTCTTGTGTAGCTTCACCATCTCTAGCATATGTTCGTCTATGATGTCACCGAAGTCCAAAGAGGTGCGTTTGTGTGAAGTCCATTTTGGAATTTTGGGAATCTCTGGCCCTGAGACGAAGAACCAGTCCTTATGCCACCCTTTGTTGCTCGAGGGAGTATCCATCAGGGGGAAATTTTAAAATTTAGAGTTTGGTTTTGGGGATTGTTTACTTAGCACTTTGAAACCCCTTTTGCAGGAGTTTTTGATTATGAATAAGGAGAAAAAGAAGTCGATTGAAGGAGGAACTCCAATCTCATGGCAGAAGGTGATGAAGGCTATTATGTGGATGTAGGAATTGGGCACCAATTAGGCTAATCCAATGCCTATGAACTCTAGAAGGGTGATGATGAAGGTGCAGAGAGGTAGGCGAACCCCTTTTTCTAAAAGGGTGAGGGGCATGACGATCCAGCCATCGGGACGGTGATACATACGGTCGGTGCGTGTAGGGGTTCTCAGGTGATGGGTGTATGGGATTTGATAATGTTCCTGGATTATGAGGATGTCAGCCTCTGTGAGTTGGGAAGTGGTGTTGGCATGGGGGAATTGGTATTTCTTATGATATTCAAGTGGGGTTTTCTGTGAATCGGTCATTGATGGGTTTTTGCTGGAGGATGGAGGTGTTGTGGGTAATTTCAGCTATGGTGGTAGGGGGGTTGGGGGTGGTAGAGGGGTTGGGGGTAGCAGGAATGCTGGAAAGGGGAACTGCAGAAATAGGGATGGAATCTTCTGGGTTTTGTGGAGCCATTGTTGCAGTATGGAGAGAGAAAGTCGAAAGATAGGAGAGAGCAGAGATATTTTTGAAATTCAAATGAGCAAGTGAAACCGTGAGAATTGGGGGAAATGGGCTTTTATATTGTTGTCTTTTTAGTTGTTTCCAAATCTCGAGGGCGACACATTAATGGGGGTAGTGATGATGATTGATTTGAAGGGTTGGTTTGGTGTCCGGTGTTGGGTCTTTTTATTGATTGGGCCTTATCTGGCATTGTTTTGAACTTTTCGATGAGTAGGCTTTGTTTGGGCGTTATTGTGAGACCCCAAATTTATGAAGCTGAAAGTATTTAATTTTCTTATAAATGTTATTTTATTTAATAATGGTTAGATTGATAAAAGGTTAAAGTTAAGGGTGATATTTGAAAATTTTGCAAGTAAGCAAGTTGATATAAAATATTCGTTGTGTCGGGAAATATTCGTTTGATCGATGAATATTCTTTCGTCGGGTAATATTCGTTCGAAGACACAATCATTGGTGGACCCCACAACGAAAGTATTGTCGTAGTTAGAAAACGACAGAAATATCTTTTATAAAAATAAGGTGAAAGTTTTACCGTTAAACTATTGAACTATCCAGTGGTAAAAGTACAATAATATGTGTGGTTGCATAGTAGCACACGGTATTGATTATTAATGCTTACGTAAGAAGCCACTTAGTTTACTCAATTATTGCTACAGTAATTGTTTGATAGTATCTCACGTTATTTGATTCAATTATTGTCACAGTATCATCTGCATAATATTTTATATTATTAAATCAATAATTGAGACAAAAGAGTTATTTATATTATTATTTGCAATATTAACGATGTCTAGAAAGTTATGTCGAGGAGATGTTTGGTCACCTAATTGCGCGCCAATAGGGAGAAATCCTTATCGGAAAGCCCCCACTTTCCTGGAAATGATCTGGTTGTCGATATTGTAAGTTATAATATTAATGATGAATATTTGTTGAAGTATTAAGAATGTGTTTATTGAAGATAAATGAATTACAAAAGTTAGAGGGGAATAATGCAAACTTGGAAAACTTTAGGGGTACTAAAGTGTAATAAGTTAAATCAATCTGGACCATTGGTGGTGGTTTTAATAGTAAATCAATCTGGACCGTTGATAGTGGTTTTAATAGTAAATCAATATGGACCTGTCGATGGTGGTTTTAATAGTAAATCAATCTAGATTGTCGATGATGGTGTTAATAGTAAATCAATCTGGGCCGTCGATGGTGGTTTTAATAGTTAATCAATATGGACCATTGATGGTGGTTGTAATAGTAAATCAATTTGGACCATTGATAGTGGTTTTAATAGTAAATCAATATGGACCGTCGATGGTGGTTTTAATAGTAAATCAATCTGGACCGTCGGTGGTGGTTTTAAAAGTAAATCAATCCTGACCGTCGGTTGTGGTTTTAAAAGTAATCAATTTGGATCGTCGGTGGTGGTTTTAAAAGTAAATCAATTTGGACCGTCGGTTGTGGTTTTAATAGTAATCAATATGAACCGTCTGTTCTAATATTGAATCAATCTGGATCATTCGTGAATTAGTTGCTAATTAGTCCATTTTCCTATAAATAGATGCTTAATTCTTCTTTCATTCTCACCAATTCACTAAGACTCACAAGAGAAGCTATAGAGAGAGAAACTATAGAGAAAAAGAAGAAGAGTATTCTGATACTTCACTATTGTAGTATCTAGTCTTCTACTAAGGTAAGAGATGTTATTTTCGTTTGGTAAGGGATATTATTTGTTATATTTATTAGGGGTATTATTTCTTTCGTATTCATAAGAAATACTATTTTTCGTATTCATCCTTTAATATGTCGAATAACTTGTCTATGCGGATTATGTACCGTATGACAGGTGAAAATCTATTTGCAGTTTCGTATGTTATTTCTTTTCATATTCTTAAATCTAAACTTACTATGGTAAGTATTTCTTCTATAATCCTTGAAATTAGTGGAATATTCTTGAGTTTTGTGCTTCATCCAGTATCGTTTTATTGGAATATTGATCTGAACTTTCTTATTAAATATCAATATTTTCACCCGGGGTATTATTCATGGATTACTATTCATCCGGTTACTATTCACTATAATATTATTCACTCAGGTATTCGGGGCACTTTTCATGTCGGGGTACTATTCACGAGTTACTATTTACGGGTTACTATTCACCCGATTACTATTCACTCAAATATTCTTCACTCGGGTATTCGGGGCACTTTTCGTGCCAGAGTACTATTCATGAGTTACTATTCCCCCAGTTACTATTCACCATTAGTATTATTCACTCGGGTATTCAGGGACACTTTTTTTGCCAGAGTTACTATTCACGGGGTAATATTCCTGAAGTACTATTCACCTAAAAAATTTATTTCTTTTTTGTCCAAATTATTTTGATACATGGATATTATTCTTAAATTTTACTCCACAAAGCAATATCATGTTGACAATTTAGATATTTTTAAACTCTGAATAAATTTAAAGTCTTTAATAATTATCCTTGATGTTGTTTGATTAATACTTGTATCATTGTCATCATCCTCATACTTATATTGTGATGAAAGTCATCTTTGGCTTACGTGCATAGACGAACTGTTGATTTGTATGATTATAACTAGGGATCCTTCGGTATAATCATGACCCGTAATTTTACAAATGATGTGGTAAAAGTCCTCATTGGCCCGTAGTTCATTGAAGGACAGTTGTTGGTATGATTATGACCAGGGATTATTCGGTATAATTATGACCATTGGCGAAAGCACGAATATCCTTTGTAAGACCCCAACTTATTATAAATGAAATTAAATTTCCTCTATTTATTAAATAGTAAGAGTTAATTTGATTAATGTGGTTAGTTATGGGTAAAATACGCAAATATTTCAAATAAGCAAGTGGTTATAAAATATTCATTTTCATCAGAGAATATTCGTTTGGTCGTGGAATATTCTTACTATCGGGGAATATTCGTACGACGGTGCAGCCTTGTGTGGGCCCCATAACGGAAAGCGATTGGATGAAGAAAACGACAAGTATAAGTTGTTTATAAATAACGGCGTAATTGTTACCGTTAATACTGTTGTAATATTGCACCAATTATTGATTCTTACGTAAGAAGGTAATACTCAATAATTGTTACAGTAGTTACTGTTCAATATTTTATTTTATTGATTCAATAATTGTTGCGTTGATATTTTATATTATTGTTATTTCAATAATTATCACTACACAGTATTTTCCATTATCAGATCAACAATTCATATTATTTGAATAATATTATTAGATAACATTATTGGCAATGTCTAGAAAGTTCTTTCTAAGGAGAGGTTTGGTCACCTAATTGCGCGCTAGTAAGGAAAAATCCTTATTGGAAAGCCCTCTCTTTCCTAGGAACAGCCTGGTTGCCAGTATTGTGATTCTGTAATATTATTTGTGAATAATTAATTATTGATTTATATGATAAAGAAAATATTCATTTTATGTGGATATAGGGAGAAAATTTTTAATGTGACAAACAATTGTTAAAAATTGATATTTTATCTTTTCCGATAAAATAATTTATTTAAATATATTATTATATTTTAATAATATAATAATGGTGATATTTTTACAATGAATGTGGGATATATGAATAAATGAGGAGGAAAAGTATTTTTGTTGCAATAAATATGAAAAACATGTTTGTGGGCCCATTTCTTGACTGAAATTTGATTATAGCCTGTAAAATCGTTCGTATGTGGATTTCGATCAATTTCTGTTTGGAATTTGGAAAAACTTTCTTCTGCAAAGTTGTAGAGAATAGAATTTCCTATGGAATGGACATAAGGTTTGAATTTTTCTGATAAAAGAGCTATTTATTATGAATTATTGAAGTTCTGAAGTTCCGAAATAATTATTATTTTAAAGTTTTAAATTTGTTTTAAAAGAAAAACGTTTTTGATGTGTTTGGTGGGCTCACTTGTTGTTAAACATACTAAAATTAGATGATTCTAGGTGGGCGTACACAATTTATTATATATATTATTAGTTTATTAAATTTTCTGCTTTGGTGTTTTAAGTATTTTCCTATAAATAGGGTGCTTAGGTTAGAATTAAAAATCACACCAGAAACTAAAGTTTTCTCTCTCTCTCTCTATATTATCGAGCGTATTCTTGTGACTATTTTGATACCTTGAGTATTGCTATACGGTGCAAGTTCCCTTAAGCACTATATCCGGTATTCCAGTTAGAAGTACTGTCTTTTCGAGGTAAGGGATTTTATTTTTTTTTAAATGATATTATTTCTTTCAATATCATTATGCCAGAATATTGATAGTATTTTTCTTGTGAAATTTTTGTCTTTTAGTGTCGGGGTTACTATTCACGTATACGGCACTATTCACGTATACGGTACTATTCACGAATACGACACTATTCACAGAAAAATTAAATTTTCATTTTTTGTCCAAAATATCTATTATGGATACTAGTTTTGATTGTATCCATGTTTTGATCATTCTTGAATTTTACTCTACTATAATTATTTATGAAGTATTTTTGAACTCAGATTGTTTAAAGTACGAATCCTTAATATTTGTTCTTTTGTTTCACTGAATTTGTTTTCTTTAAAATATTTTTCATCATCCTCAGTCCTAAATGATGATGTCACTGAATATCTTTGGCCTGTAATGCAAAGATTAATGATTTTTTGATGAATATCTTTGGCCCGTAGTGCAAAGATGAACAAGTGTTGAGATGAACATGACCAACTGATGAATATGTTTGGCCTGTAGTACAAAGATGAATATTTGATTCAAGATGAATATTGATTGATGTTACAGGGATAAAATAATGATGATGGACTTTTAAATTCATAGATAATAGTAGATTTCATTCTATACATAACTCATCTATGAATTATTATTTCGGCTGCGAATATTGATCTGAAACTTGTTGTCTATTGTATTTTATCAGATTTCTCCCTGTTAAAGACTAACAATAATTTGTTCTATATTATCTTAGTCATAATATTCTTTACTGGGCTAGTTGAGCTCACCCTTTTCCTTTTTGTTCCATTTTTCTTCTCAGGAGGCGAGAATGTAGCGAGTACTAGTCGGGGTATGAAATGAATGTCTTAGAAAGTTGTTTTAGTAGTCCTCACCATTTTTGTAAAGTAATATATCAATAATTGTAATGAGGACTTATTTGAGTGTTTATATTGTCTAGAAGATAATATTTGTATTTAAACTCACATGTTTTATGTTGTATTAATAAAGTTGTAGTTGTTTCTGTACCATGTTATTGACGACTCAGAATGGGTGTTGTAAACCTATTTTGGGGGCGTCACATCCTTAGCCCGTAGTGCATGGATAATTTGTGGTCGTGATACTAATGAATATCCTTAGCCGTAGTGAAAGGATGATTCGAGGATGTGGATTATTTATTAAGCTGAGTCTTAGCGATAAAATATTGATAATAAACTTTTAATTCATAGAAGATAGTAGATATCATGCTCTACTTGACTCTTCTAAAAATACAGTTGCATGTCTTTGGCTTGTAGTGCAAAGATGAACTGTTAATGAATATCTTTGGCCCGTAGTGCAAAGATGAATTTATTAGTATGATTATGAACATGAACTGTGATTTGGTATAACCATGATCTTTGATGTTTCAGGTAAAGACAAGTGATAAAAATTATCTTCGTCCTGAGTGCGAAGAGGAATTTAGAATCACAATTATGATTATGAATAATTGTGGACAGGAACTGTTGATTGATGTTACATGAATAAAATATTGTTGGTGGACTTTTAACGTGGAGAAGATAATAGACTTTATTTCCTATTTGACTCTTTTAATGGTTGTTCGTTCCGCTGCCACTATGGTTGAAAAGTTTTATCATCTACCATATGTTCTAAATCTTTGATTTATTATTGACGAAGGCTATTGATAATTTAATTATCTTTAGTCATGATATTCTTTACTGGGCTAGTTGTGCTCACCCTTTTGCTTCACAATTCTTTTCAGGTAATAAGAGTGTAGCTGGGTCGAGCGGGGGTAATAGGGGATTAGAATGGTGGTCTATAGCTGTTGAAGTTTCTACTAAAACAGTATGAAAATAATTTTATTGAGAATTATAGATAAATGTGTCGTATTTTATACGTCATTTTAACCGTTAATTTTGGTGAACCTAATAGGGTGACGTGAACCCAACTTTGGAAGGGCGTTTTGCCACTATCATACAAGATGTCTAATGACAGACGACCTCGTGTTATCATAAGATAGGGTTGTGCACATGCACTTGCTGATTATATCTATGAGCACTACCTATACCTATATAATCTTGGAGTTGGTTGAAATATAATTCTCAATTAGAGACAATGGATATAATTATATGTCAAGAGAAGACTCACCATTGGAAAGAACATGATAGTAATATTCTCATTTTTCTTTTGGGTCTTGATATATTTACTATTGTATTTTATATGGAATTGTAATAATTTGAGTTTGGATACTGTCTACGAGATAATATTGTATTAAAACTCACAGCTTATGTGTTGTCATATTTTTCACGACATTTCAATAGTTGTATAAATGAAGTTTGTATTTGATTTTTATAATGTGATATCTGGCGACTTAAAATGGGTCGTGTGGACCTATTTTTGGGGCGTCACGATTATTGTTGCTGCTGGGCCTCATTTTCAATACTCTTCCATCAAATATTCTATTTGGCGGAATACTAGGGGGCAATGTTGAGCCATTGTTATTTGGGCCTTTGGATTATGTTGAGCCGACAGCCCTATGGAGATAGGTGGGCTTGGGTTAGAGGTTGTTGTAGTGGACGGGGGATTTATGGAATTAAGGGTCCTAATTATATTTGGGTTCTGAATTTGGAAGGAAGTGTTGGGCTATGAGCCAACTTCGTTAATTATAGGAGATTTGATACAATCCTGTCACGGGTTGGTCATGGGCTGGGAACCTTAGTCTGATTCGGAGAAGGATTGCATGAAGGTGGTGAGATCATTATAAATACAAGGCACTCCATTGATTTTAAGGTATATGCAACTTATTTCTTTTCAGCACTAGAACATTAAGATTACATTGTTAACCTTATATCAGTCTGTACTTAATCTCACACCGGAGCTATCCACCAGCGGCCCAAGCCGTCAATCTTTTGGTGTTTACCCGTTTCTGTGCAAGATTGGACGCGCTTTAGTGATTGGAGCGCGTGAACGGATCTTGGAGTTTATATATATATATATATATATATATATATATATATATATATATATATATATATATATATAGACATACAAGTTATTCGAATACGAATTTTAAAAATGGATACGAATTAGAATATCAGATACCTAATATTCGTTACCCGCTAGATATATTTACAGTTCTGATGATTACATTATTTCGAATATCAGATACCAGATATTCTTTACCCGTTCTGATGATTACATTACTTGGAACAATGTGGATATTAAGAACATTAAAGCTTCAACCATTTAGGATAGTATCCGCGCTAGCAAACCTCGGGTCAGTGGCCATAAATCTTATGGGATAAAATTCATGTGCCTCGATACTCTTTCATGTTTTGGGTGGGTCTGTTAAGGAAACTCCCGACCAATGATATTACTAGACTCTACTCCAATGGCAGGCCTCTTACTTGTGTATTATGTCATAAAAAGCTGGAGACTTTTGAGCATTTGTTCTTCCTTTGTGATTAATCTACTATTGTCCTATCTGCTATTTTTGGCTTGGGCAACTGGAACAACTTCCTAATGTGATAAAATATGTACTGCAAGTGCACAATGTCGAATTAAAGAACTGGCAAGTACAGGTCGAACCCACAGAGACTAGATTAATTTTAATATTTTCTTAATATCTATTTTAGGCAAATTAGAAATAAAGATTGAGAATTAATTAACTAGAATATGAAAACAAATAATGAGGAAATAATCTAGGAATCCGAATCTATTAAATAATAAACATATATAACATATAATTCAATCTTTTCTATTTTTATAACTAAATTATGATTTTGATCTCCCTTCTCTTTAATTTAGTAATTTACAATTAACGTGGGCAAGCATAGACTATGAAAATTTAAGGATTAACTATAACCCATCAAAACTTTTTGAGCAAGCATGGATTATGAAAAACTCATATCTTAACAATAATATATCAAAACCTCTTAATTAATTTAAAATCACATAATAACTATAAAACGAAGGTATTTCAATAACGAAACATGAAAGCGAAATCAATTAAGCATAAAAACATAAATAATAGAAGAGATGAAAAATATTATCACGAATAATTATTTAAATTCATCTTCATCCTAGATATAAAAAATTAACTAGACATGAAAAATAATTAAACTAACTAAAATAAAGAAAAGAAGAAGATTAAAAATAAATAAGAAAACTCCCTTTAATTAACGACCATCCAACGAGCGTACAATGAAGACATAATTTAATCTACTCCTACTCCTAATCTAAACTAATACAATACCTAATCTTCCTCCTCTCTAAAACAAGAGAATTAATACATAGGGAAAATAACTTTGAACCCTAATTTAGATTCATTAAACTTGGACACTTTTGTTCCCTTTCCATGTAGGTTTCAATTTCCTAGTGGTAATCAACTTCTCAAAAAAATCTTCTAGATAAAGAGATCTTCTATATTGACTTTCCTTTCTCTTGTTGGATTTGATTTGCACACCAAGATTGTTCCACCTCTTTCATTCTCCTTGTAGGATTCTTCTTGGATATTCCTTACATGAATAAGAGCATTAAATATCGCTTGATCACCAAGATTTTGACTTTATTGCAACAAATATTAAATCCTACAAAATAAAATAAAACATATTAATTTAATAACTTAATAAAATTAAAAAGAAAAAATTAGGGATAATAAAATGTATAAATTATGTGTCTATCAAATACCCCCATACCTAGCTTTTGCTCGTCCTCGAGTAAAATAAAAATAAAAATAAAACAAAAATTACACTACCCTATTTTCGTAGGAAACACGATTGCACTTAGTATGTGCAACAAGCCTTTAAACCCCAAGATTACCCAAGTGGACGAGTTGTGTCTTGTGAGGGTTTGCAGTGAATATACTCACAAAATTCAAAAATATTTTTGGGTTCAACAAATTATGAAATTGAAAGAAAACTTCTAAATATCCATGGGCATTATACCTAAGCAAGATTAAATTCAAAATCACACTTTCACCTTATCAAAAATACACGATCTTCATTTTAGACACCATCCTTTATTAAATCAATTTCATGTGATGCATGCATGTATATGTGATGTAACTCTTAGTAGAGATTTTTACCATGAAAATCAAGCAAACTGTTTTTTTTTCTTTTTCTTTCTTTTTTCATTTTTTTTTCAATTTTGATTCTTGACTTGTGCAGTGTCTCATTTTCTTAGACTTTTCAGAGTTACCAATGTAGAGCAAGCGTTGGACCAATGACTCTCAAACCAGATGGCTTTAGGGTACTAGATGTAGAGACACCCCTAAGGATTTACTAACTCAAGTAACAAAGGCCACAAAATTAGACTAGTTCAAGCTGCTTTTATCCATCACACTTTTCAGCGTGAATATCGATGCTTCCCGAAGCTTGGATACCCAGTTATTTCGTTTAATGGACATTGAAGCAGTTATTTATTCCTTTTTTTCAACTTTTCTCAACTTCATTTTTTTTCCATTCTTTCTTCTTTTTTTTTTGAAATTACTCGAATCATGGTTTATACCCCACAACTAAGAATTAGTGCAAACGTGAAGTGTAAAAATGCTTGTGAAATCAATTTTAAATCCAGATGGTGTTTTGAACTAAGATTTCGTATCTTATCAAAAATTCAAGAGTTCTAAATCTTTCAATCTCACTCATGATTTTTGCTCCACAAACACTTATTAGAATTAATTCAATCCATAAAAAGTCAAATAAATTTTTTGTTTTTTTAATTTTTTTGTGTTTTTTTTATTTTTTTCGTAAAAAGAAAAAAAAATCTAATACAAACAAACTCCCCCCATACCTAAATCATGCATTGTCCTCAATGTATGCAAATGAAGAAAAGGCGACAAAGATGTGAAAGAATTGTACCTTGTATGCGGGGCATTTGTTCTGCAAAAAGATGTGGTGAGAAAGAAAACAAATGTACATATCTACAAATTTTATAAATCCTAAAAATTATGTGACTAAAAATGAATGTTACAAATGCATAAGTGAGTGTGAACTTTTCATTATTTTCAGGAGGTTTAGAAAATTGAAAATAGTCAGAATTTTCATCACAGTTATGCTTAAAATTTACCTCAAGAAAACTTTCACTAACATGTTCAAAGGATGGAAAAATTAGTTCAAATACATGTTCTAGTTTTGTTAACTTATTTGTAATGGATGTCAAGAGCTCATTGACCTTATCTAAATATTCGGATTCATTCCAATTTTGATCAAGGTGATTTAAGAAAAAAATAATTAGATCTTTTTCAATCAAGAGTCTATTTTCAATTATTGTTTGGGTCATTGACAACTCTTGGATCATTTTTACTTTAATGAGTTGGTCCAAAAAATCACTAGGTGATTTTTTGGGAATAAGTCTTTCAGGGTATGGAGCTTTAAGCTTATAACTTTTTCAACCGACTCATTCAAAATGATATGATCAATTTTAGGCATAGACGACTCATAATTTTTAGACTCCTCAAATTCGCTTGACTCAAATTGTGTAGAATAAAATATAAAATTTTCACTTTCCTCATTATTTCCACAACCATCAAAATTTTCAAAATTAACCTCAGAGCTACTAGAAAATTTACCCACCTCTTGTTCATTTATTATGGTGGCTAATCTATTCATTTGAATTCCTAGACGGGATATAACTTGATCCATACTGGATTGATTTTCCATTAAAACTTCCATAGTTTTCTCTAAGGCACTAAGTCTTTCCTCTTCTTTATTTGATAATTCTTGTGAATATTGAGGTTCTAGATCCGAATATGGATATGGATATGAACTTAGATAAGAATTTTCATAAGTTGGAAAACATTGATTTACTTGGTGTGTATTAAAATTTTCGTAGGATTCTTGATTCCAAGCAAAATTATTATTCCAACTATAATAATAATTCATTTTTCCACAAATCACAAAACAAACAAACAACTAACCATGAAAGTCATACAGAAAAAATTAAAATAAAAACTAAACTACTATTTTTTTTATTTTTTAATATTTTTTAAAAAATATGGAGATACGAAGTACCAAAGAAAGCGTGACAACAAATTTTTTATCTTTTCGCTCCTTGGATTCACTTCAATAATCCTGAAGGAAAAAAAATTAGATTTAAAACTAATTCGAATAAATAAAAATTAGGGAATAAATAAAAATTAATTCTAGTCCCCGACAATGGCGCCAAAAACTTGATGTGATAAAATATTTACTGTAAGTGCACAGTGTCGAATTGTAGAACTGACAAGTACAAGTTGAACCCACAGAGACTAGATTAATTTTAATATTTCCTTAATATCTATTTTAGGAGAATTAGAAATAAAGATTGACAATTAATTAATTAGAATATGAAAACAAATAATGAGGAAACAATCTAGGAATCCGAATCTATTAAATAATAAACATAACATATAATTCAATCTCTTTTATTTTTATAACTAAATTATGATTTTGATCTCTCTTCCCTTTAATTTAGTAATTTAAAATTAACGTGGGCAAACATAGACTATGAAAATTTAAGGATTAACTATAACCCATCAAAACTTCTTTGAGCAAGCATGGATTATGAAAAACTCATATCTTAACAATAATATATCAAAACCTCTTAATTAATTTAAAATCACATAAGAACTATAAAACGAAGGTATTTCAATAATGAAACATGAAGGCGAAATCAATTAAGCATAAAAGCATAAATAATAGAAGAGATGAAAAATATTATCACAAATAATTATTTAATTTCATCTTCATCCTAGATATAAAAAATTAACTAGACATGAAAAATAATTAAACTAATTAAAATAAAGAAAAAAAAAGATTAAAAATAAATAAGAATACTCCATTTAATTAACGACCATCCAACGAGCGTACAATGAAGACGTAATTTAATTTACTCCTACTCCTAATCTAAACTAATACACTACCAAATCTTCTTCCTCTCTAAAACAAGAGAACTAATACATAGGGAAAATAACTTTGAACCCTAATTTAGATTCATTGAACTTGGACACGTTTGTTCCCTTTCCATGTGGGTTTCATGCGACGCCCCCAAAATAGGTATACAACACCCATTCTGAGTCGCCAAATATATGGTACAGAAATAACTAAAACTTAATTAATACAATTGTCGTGCAAAATACGACAACACATAAACTTTGAATTTAAATACAAATATTGTCATCTAGACAATATTCACACTCAAATAAGTCCTCATTACAATTATTGATACACTATTTTACAAAATGGTGAGGACTACTAAGACAACTTCAAGATCCATCATTCCATACCCCGACTAGTACTCGCTACATTCTCGCCTCCTGAGAAGAAAAATGGAACAAAAAGGAAAAGGGTGAGCTCAACTAGCCCAGTAAAAAATATTATGACTAAGATAATATAGAAAAAATTATCGTTAGTCTTCAAAAGGGAAAAATCTGATAGAATATAATAGACAACAAGTTTCAAATTAATATTCGCAGTGAAAATAATAATTCATAGAAGAGTTACGTAGAGAATGAAATCTACTATTATCTATGAATTTAAAAGTCCATCAACAATATTTTATCTCTGTAACATCAATCAATATACATCTTGAATCAAATATTCATCTTTTCACTACATGCCAAAGATATTCATCAGTTGGTCATGTTCATCTCAACACCTGTACATCTTTGCACTACGGGCCAAAGATATTCATAAAAAAATCAACCATCTTTGCACTACATGCCAAAGATATTCAGTAATATTATCATTTAGGATTCAGGATGATAAAAAATATTTTAAAGAAAACGAATCCAGTGAAACAAAAGAGCAAATATTAAGGATTTGTACTTTAAACAGTTCAAATTCAAAAATACTTCATAAATAACCATAGTGGAGTAAAATTCAAGAATGATCAAAACATGGATACAATCAAAGCTAGTATCCATAATAGATATCCTGGATAAAAAATGAAAATTTAATTTTTCTGTGAATAGTTTCGTATTCGTGAATAGTGCCGTATACGTGAATAGTGCCGTATACTGAATAGTAACCCTGACACTAAAAGACAAGAATTTCACAAGAAAAATCTTACCAATATTCCGACATGATGATATTAGAAGAAATAATATCATTTTTTTAAAAATAATATCCCTTACCTCGAAAAGACAGTACTTCTGACCGGAACACTGGATATAGTGTTGAAGGGAACTTGCACTGTATAGCAATAGTCAAAGTATTAAAATACTCACAAGAATACACTCGATAATATAGAGAGAGAAAGAGAGAGAAAACTTATTTCTGGTGTGATTTTTAATTCTAACCTAAGGCACCCTATTTATAGGAAATTATTTAGAACACCAAATCAAAAAATTTAATAAAATATTAATATATTTATTATAAATTCCTACGCACACCAAAGACATCTGATTTCAGCCATTAATATGTGCAAGTGGGGCCCACCAAATGGAAAAAACATTTTTATTAAAAAAATAATTAAAACTTCAAAAATTAATTATTTCGGAACTTCAATATTTCATAATAAATAGCCCTTTTATCAGAAAAATTCGAATCTTTTGTCCATTCCATAAGAAATTCAATTCTCTATAACTTTGTAGTTTTAAGTTTTTTCAAATTTCAAACAGAAATTGACTGAAACCCACATACCAACAATTTTACAGGATATAATCAAATTTCAGACAAGAAATGGGGTCCACAAACATGAAAAACATGTTTTAACTATTTTTAATAACAAAAATACTATTCATCCTCATTTATTCATATATCCCACACTCATTGTAAAAATATCACCATTATTATATTATTAAAATATAATAATATATTTAAATGAATTATTTTATCGGAAAAGATAAAATATCAATTTTTAACAATTGTCACATTAAAAATTTTCTCCATCTATATCCACATAAAATGAATATTTTTCTTATCATAATAATCAATAATTAATTATTCATAAATAATATTACAGAATCACAATACTGACAATCAGGCCGTTCCCAAGAAAGAGGGGGCTTTCCAATAAGGATTTCTCCTTACTGACGCGCAATTAGGTGACCAAACCTCTCCTTAGACAGAACTTTCTAGACATTGCCAATAATGCTATCTAATAATATTATTCAAATAATATAAATTATTAATCTGATAATGAAAAATAATGTGCAGTGACAATTATTAAAACAACAATAATATAAAATATCAACGTAGTAATTATTGAATCAATAAAATAAAATATTGAACAGTAATTACTGTAACAATTATTGAGTAGTGTCTTCTTACGTAAGAATCAATAATTAGTGCAATACCGTGTGCTACTGTATTTTAACCACCGGGTATTCCAACAGTATTAACGGTAACAACTACGCCGTTATTTATAAACAACTTATACTTGTCGTTTTCTTTATCCAATCGCTTTCCGTTTTGGGGCCCACACAATGGCTGAGCCGTCGTACGAATATTCCCCGATAGTAAGAATATTCTACGACCAAACGAATATTCCCCGACAACAATGAATATTTTATAACCACTTACTTATTTAAAATATTTGTGCATTTTACCCATAACTAACCACATTAATCAAATCAACCCTTACTATTATAATAAATAGAGAAATTTAATTTCATTTATAATAAGTTGGGGTCTTACAACCGGGACTCTTTATGAAATTTTATCCTCAAAATTGACGTACGTACCTGGTGTTTCGAAAAGGTGAGGATACCTCGCTTTCATTTCCGTTTCCAACTCCCAGGTCATTTCCTCAATAGCATGGTTCCTCTACAAAACTTTGACTTGTGGTATGACCTTAGTACGTAAAGCATGCTCCTTCCTATCCAATATCTTGACAGGTACCTCCTCGTACGTTAAGTCTTCGGCTATCTCGTATGGTTCTAACTCAATAACGTGGTTCGGGTCTTTCACATATTTACGAAGCACATATATATGAAAAACATTATGAACCCGAGACATACTTAGAGGTAACGCGAGTCTATAGGCCACATTTCATATTCGATCAAGAATCTGACATGGACCAATAAATTGTGGATTTAGCTTTCATCTCTTCCCAAATCGTGTAACTCCCTTCCATGGAGAAACACACAACAATACATAATCCCCAATACTAAATTCCACTTTCTTTCGATAAAGATCCGCATAACTCTTTTGTCAATCCTGTGCCGTTTGTATATGTTGTCGAATCGTTTGGATATTTTTTGTAGTAATACGTACCAACTCTGGTCCCAACAATGTTGCTTCACCCACCTCATCCCAACATACTGGAGAGCGACACTTTCGTCCATACAATGCTTCAAATGGAGCCACACCTATATTTGTCTGGTAACTGTTGTTGTAGGAAAATTCCACCAATGGTAAATACTTATCCCAACTCCCTTTGAAGTAAAGGACACAAAGTCTTAATAGATCTTCAAGAGTTTGAATAGTCCTCTCTGATTGTTTGTCCGTTTGAGGATGGTATGCCGAACTGAATCATAAATTCGTCCCCATAGCTTTTTGCAAGCTAACCCAAAATCGTGAAGTGAATCTTGGGTCACGATCCGAAACTATGGATACAGGCATGCTATGCAATCTTACAATCTCATTTACGTACATACGAGCAAGACATTCAAGGTAATAAGTCTCACGTATCTGCAAGAAATGAGCAGACTTAGTTAATCTATCAACAATAACCCAAATCGCATCTATGCCTTGAGAAACCGTGAGAAGACCCATAACGAAATCCATGGTAATGTGTTCCCACTTCCATTTTAGAATCTCAAGTGGTTGCAATGGACCCTTAGGCACTTGATGCTCCGCCTTTACATGTTGACAAGTTAAACACCTTGAGATAAACTTTGCAATCTCCCTCTTCATATTGTTCCACCAAAATGTATGTCGAGGATCACGATACATTTTGGTAATTCCCGGATGGATTACAAATGGTGTATTGTGTGCCTCCATCATGATCTTGTATTTCAAATCAGAGTCGTTAGGAACACAAAGTCTGGAGTGGACTCAAAGTATTCCTTCTTCATCAATTCTTGCTTCTGGAATAGCTCCTTCTTGTACTTTCTTCTTCATACGCATCAGCTCTGGGTCTGAGGCTTGAGCAACTTTAACTTTATCGATTAAAGTTGGTTCTATGCGTATACTTGACATCATCGCATGTGTTCCCTGATTCTTGAATTCTATCTTCATCTTTTGTAAATCAAACAAAATAGGCCTTTGTGTTAACAACATTGCACTCATTCTAGCATATGATCTTCTACTCAACACGTCAGCTACCACGTTTGCTTTTCTAGGATGGTATTGAATGGTGTGATCATAATCTTTTAACAGTTCGAGCCAACGTCGTTGCCCCATGTTGAGTTCCTTTTGGGTGAAGAAATATTTGAGGCTTTTATGGTCTGAATATATCTCCACTTTCTCCCCATACAGATAGTGCCTCCAGATCTTTAACGTGAAAACAACTGCTGCCAACTCTAGATCATGAGTAGGATAATTCCTCTCATATTCTTTAAGTTGTCGCGAGGCATAGGCTATGACTTTCCCAGGTTGCATGAGAACACATCCTAACCCTTTGCCTGAAGCATCGCTATAGATAAGAAATCCATCCGAACCAGATGGTATTGTCAGAACAGGTGCCGAAATAAGTCTCCTCTCGAGCTCTTGAAAACTCTTTCCGCATTCCTCGCTCCATATAAATTTTGTATCCTTCCGAGTTAGCTGAGTTAACGGAGTAGCAATTCGAGAAAATCCTTCCACAAATCTCCGATAATAATCAGCTAAACCCAGAAAGCTACGTACTTCGGTCACCGACTTCAGTTGTTCCCAACTTTGTATTGCTTTAATCTTCGTTGGGTCAATAGATACTTCATATTTTGACACCACTGTGCCCAAGGAATGCTACTTCCTCAAGCCAGAACTCGTATTTCTTCAACTTGGCATATATCTTATTTTCACGAAGCCTTTGGAGTACCAGCTTCAAATGGTTCTCATGATCTTCATGACTTTTGGAATATATGAGGATGTCATCAATAAAGATAACAACGAGCTGATCCAAATATTCCTTGAATACTCAGTTCATCATATCCATGAAAGCCGCATGAGCATTAGTCAATCTAAAAGACATGACTAAGAATTCATAATGTCCGTACCGAGTTCTGAAGACAGTCTTTGGAATATCCTCAGTTCTAATCTTCAGCTGATGATATCCAGAAAAAAGATCGATCTTTGAAAAGAATTGTACTCCTTGTAACTGGTCAAGCATGTCATCAATGCGAGGTAGCGGATACCTATTCTTGATGGTGACATGGTTCAATTCTCGATAGTTTATACAAAGTCGTATACTCCCGTCTTTCTTCTTTACAAATAAAACAGGAACACCCCAAGGAGATGTACTAGGACGATTGAAACCGATGTCTAACAACTCCTGTAGTTGGATCTTTAACTTCTGAAGTTCAATAGGAGCCATTCGATATGGGATTTTTGAAACGGGTTTTGTACCAGGTTCAAGGTCAATAAAGAATTCAACTTCACATTCTGGGGGTAGACCGGGAAGTTCTTCAGGAAATAGGTTAGGAAATTTACTAGCAACATGAATATTATTCAAATTTGACGTGTCTTTATTCAAATCCATAACATGGGCTAATAAAGCTTGACATCCGTTTTTCAATAAACGAATAGCTTTATGACTTGATATGTTTAGTTGCTTGAATTTGTACAACAGGTTGGTTAGGAATATGAAAACTAACAACCTTACGAAAACAATCAATTTTGGCATGATGAGTAGTTAACCAATCAATTCCTAAAATCATATCAAAAGCAAGTATCTTTAAAGAGATAAGATCAATAAGTAATGTGATGGTGCCAACTTGGATCAAACAAGATTTATAAACAGTGCATGTAATGAAAGTTTCTCCTAACAGAGTCTTCAAAGATTAGTCAAAGTCTAATTTCTCCGGAGTTAAGTTTAAACGTTGAGCACAAGCAGGAGAGATAAATGAATGGGTAGCACCGGTATCTAGTAAAGTATAAACTTCGCAAGAATTTATGATTAGCTTACCCGTGATCACCTCGTTTGGGTTCCTCGCATTTTGACCAGTCACGACAAACGCTCTTCCAGGAACCGTTGACTTTGACTTTTTTGGGATAGCCTTTTGAGTCATCATCCCCGCTGGACTTGGTTTCGCTACAGTACAATCTCAAGCGATATGTCCTTCCTTTCCAATAACATACCTTGAACTATTGTGGGCAGTTTGGGCTAATATGTCCCTCTTTTCCACATTTATAGCATACGACCGATGGTCGTTCTCCTCCCTTAGGACCAGTTGCTACTGGTGCTGATGTCTTTGCATTGTCATTGTTGAATCTCCTCTTTTTAAAATTTCACCCCGACTCGCTTCTTCTATTTTCATGACCATGATTACCACCAGAGTGGTTATCGCTTTTGTCCATATTTTTCTTTCTCCGCTGGTTATCGTTGTTCTGATGACTGCTATCACCGGTATGATCCTGGTTGTGGTCCCTCGGTTAAACGTACTCGTTATCTCGCTCTAATAATTGAGCCCTGTTGATAACATCTGAATAGAGAGAGAATTTATAAGAAATGAGATATTGACGTATGTCGAGTTTCAAACCTCTCAGAAACATCCGCGTCATACGTTCCTCATTCTCCACCAAATGAGGTGCAAACCTGGATAACTTTGCAAACTTCGCCTCGTACTGGGACACCGTCAAGTTGTTTTGTTCTAGTCTAATAAACTCCACTTCCTTCATATGACGAATACTTTCAGGAAAGTACTTGTCATTGAACAGTTTCTGAAACGTTTCCCAAGACATGCTGAGTGCGGCTGGATGGGTACGCTTCATAGATTCCCACCAGTAATCTACCTCATTATGGAACATAAAGGTGGCGAATGGAACCTTCTATTCCTCTGTGCATCCCAAGACATCGAATATCTTGGTAATTTGCTTGACCCTCGTTTCTGCCTTAATCGAATTCGGTTTTCCCCAGAATTCTGGTGGTCCCAACTCTTTGAACTGCTTAGGTTGTGACAAACCGTGCGTTATTATCATTTTCACCTGAATTTTAATTTGTACATGAGTCTCCCTCGTCTGATTTTTCATGAACTGCAAAAAGCTTCTAAACATCCCGTCGTTCATCGTCTGCTCAGTGGTGTTGTTTACAGGAAGAACATTGTCGGCCTGCTACACGTTCTCCTCATTGGTGAATAAAGGTGTCTCCACGGTCTCATTTACTCTAATGTTAACATTCTCAGTCGCCATTCTCAAACACTGTCATAAAACAAGGGTTAATTAAAGAAATCAACATATCACATAATATCCCTATATACTGACCAACCAACAAATAAGCTTAGGTAGGACACATTAGCAAAGGATTTACTCGTCTCTCCCCTCATAGTTCTATTCATCGATTTCCGCCAGAGATCATATCCCTAAGCTCTAATACCAACTGTGACACCCCCCAAAATAGGTATACAACACCCATTCTGAGTCGCCAAATACATGGTACAGAAACAACTACAACTTTATTAATACAATTGTCATGCAAAATACGACAACACATAAACTGTGAGTTTAAATACAAATATTGTCATCTAGACAATATCCACACTCAAACAAATCCTCGTTACAATTATTGATACACTATTTTACAAAATGGTGAGGACTACTAAGACAACTTCTAGAACCATCATTCCATACCCCAACTAGTACTCGTTACATTCTCGCCTCCTGAGAAAAAAAATGGAACAAAAAAGAAATGGGTTAGCTCAACTAGCCCAGTAAAGAATATTATGACTAAGATAATATAAAACAACTTATCTTTAGTCTTCAACAGGGAAAAATCTGATAGAATATAATAGACAACAAGTTTCAGATCAATATTCGCAGCGAAAATAATAATTCATAGAAGAGATACGTAGAGAATGAAATCTACTATTATCTATGAATTTAAAAGTCCATCAACAATATTTTATCTCTATAACATCAATCAATATATATATTGAATCAAATATTCATCTTTCCACTATATGCCAAAGATATTCATCAGTTGGTCATGTTCATCTCAACACATGTACATCTTTGCACTACGGGCCAAAGATATTCATAAGAAAATCAACCATCTTTGCACTACAGGCCAAAGATATTCAATAATATTATCATTTAGGACTAAGGATGATGAAAAATATTTTAAAGAAAACGAATCCAGTGAAACAAAAAAGCAAATATTAAGGATTCGTACTTTAAACAGTTCAAGTTCAAAAATACTTCATAAATAACCATAGTGGAGTAAAATTCAAGAATGATCAAAACATGGATAGAATCAAAGCTAGTATCCATAATAGATATCTTGGACAAAAAACAAAAATTTAATTTTTCTGTGAATAGAACCGTATTCTTGAATAGTGCTGTATACGTGAATAGTACCGTATACGTGAATAGTAATCCCAAAAAATCTTACCAATATTCCAGCATAATGATATTAGAAGAAATAATATCATTTTTTTAAAAATAACATCTATTACCTCGAAAAGACAGTACTTCTGACTGAAATACTGGATATAGTGCTGAAAGGAACTTGTACCGTATATCAACACTCAAAGTATCAAAATACTCACAAGACTACGCTCGATAATATAGAGAGAGAAAGAGAGAGAAAACTTGTTTCTGGTGTGATTTTCAATTCTAACCTAAGCACCCTATTTATAGGAAATTGCTTAGAACACCAAAGCAGAAAATTTAATAAAATATTAATATATTTATTATAAATTCCTACGCACACCAAAGACATCTGATTTCAGCCATTAACATGTGTAAGTGGGGCCCACCAAATGGAAAAAACATTTTTATTAAAAAAATATTTAAAACTTCAAAAATTAATTATTCCGGAAACTTCAATAATTCATAATAAATAGCCTTTTTATCAGAAAAATTCAAATCTTATGTCCATTCCATAGGAAAGTTAATTCTCTACAACTTTGTAGTTTTAAGTTTTTCCAAATTCTAAACAGAAATTGACCGAAACCCACATACGGACGATTTTACAGGCTATAATCAAATTTCAGTCAAGAAATGGGGTCCACAAACATGAAAAACATTTTTTAACTATTTTTAATAACAAAAATACTCTTTCTCCTCATTTATTCATATATCCCACATTTATTATAAAAATATCACCATTATTATATTATTAAAATATAATAATATATTTAAATTAATTATTTTATCGGAAAAGATAAAATATCATATTTCAACAATTGTCACATTAAAAATTTTCTCCATCTATATCCACATAAAATGAATATTCTCCATCAATAATTAATTATTCATAAATAATATTACAGAATCACAATACTGACAACCAGACCGTTTTCAGAAAAGAGGGGACTTTCCAATAAGGATTTCTCCTTACTGGCGCGCAATTAGGTGACCAAACCTCTCCTTAGACAGAACTTTCTTGACATTGCCAATAATGCTATCTAATAATATTATTCAAATAATATAAATTATTAATCTGATAATGAAAAATACTGTGTAATGATAATTATTGAAACAACAATAATATAAAATATCAACGTAGCAATTATTGAATCAATAAAATAAAATATTGAACAGTAATTACTGTAACAATTATTGAGTAGCGCTTTCTTACGTAAGAATCAATAATTGGTGCAATATCGTGTGCTACTGTGTTTTAACCACTGGGTATTCCAACAGTATTAACGGTAACAACTATGCCGTTATTTATAAACAACTTATACTTGTCGTTTTCTTCATCTAATTGCTTTTCGTTATGGGGCCCACACAAGGCTGCGCCGTTGTACGAATATTCCCCGACAGTAAGAATATTCCACGACCAAACGAATATTCCCCGACAACAATGAATATTTTATAACCATTTGCTTATTTAAAATATTTGCGCATTTTACCCATAACTAACCACTTTAATCAAATAACCCTTACTATTATAATAAATAGAAAAATTTCATTTCATTTATAATAAGTTGGGGTCTTACATTTCAATTTCCTAATGGTAATCAACTTCTCAAAAAATATTCTAGATAAAGAGATATTCTAGATTGACTTTCCTTTCTCTTGTTGGATTTGACTTGCACACCAAGATTGTTCCACCTCTTTCCTTCTCCTTGTAGGATTCTTTTTGGATATTTCTTACATGAATAAGAGCATTAAATATCGCTTGATCACTAAGATTTTGACTTTATTGAAATAAATATTAAATCCTACAAAATAAAATAAAAATATTAATTTAATAAATTAATATAATTAAAAAAGACAAAATTAGAGATAATAAAATGTATGAATTATGTGTCTATCACTTCTCATCCGGTAGGACTGCTTTAATAGACTCTATCACTCAGTATCAGGGAATAAAACTATCTAAATATATCCTATATTTATCCTTAGCTGCTACTTTCTACAAGATTTTGGAAGCTCGCAATATGAAACTGCATCGGGATCAGTTCATTCCTCCTAGGCAACTTGCAAATGACACTGTCCATATTATTAAGTCTAGACTTTCTGAGTCTAATATATTTACCATGGATGCAATTTTTTGTTAATCTTACTTTAATTGGCTGTTATAATTTTGTTTTGATTTGTGTTCTATCACTTCTCCTATAGCTGTTTCATCTTTTGGCTCGTCTCTAGATGACCCAGCTATAGATCGGGAGTATGCCCCTTAACCAATGTACATTTGGTTTCCTTTTAATTTATACAAACAAATTTAGCAAAAAAAGAGAAAAGAATACAAAACAAATATGAATACACCTATATCCTTATTCATATCTGTTTATTTATGGATACCTTAAAGCTAAATACGGATATACTCATTTTTTCGAATATACATAATATCCTTTTTATGAATATGGATGTGGACGGATATGAATTTTTCAATTACTATTTACAACTTTTATAACAAGTCAATCTAAATCTTATATTTCTTTTCTTTCAAGTTGTGACAAAAAATATTTGATCGTATCAAGTGTTTGATCCCAAACTAGATCCTGAGACATACATAACAATTTGGATGGAAGCAATATCATATATTGCGTGAGTTCAAGGAATACATTTTAATTGCCGCACATTTTGTAACTATATAGTGTGTATAGCACATTCACATTCTTGCATTTAGAAATGGACTATTACGCTTGCACTTTGAGCTAAACATTTGGTTATAACCGAACCGAATAGCTTATTCGGTTATAATCGAAAACCAAAATCAACACTGTTTTGATATCCGAACTGTTAACTGAATTACCGAATAACCAAAATGAAAGTTTCCATACTTGCAGGCACTAGGAAGTAGGCGAAGCACAACAACATGCCAACATGCAACACAACAGCTGAGTCAGAAGGCCAAAAGCATGTCATACCCCTCTTGACCCCCCAAGACTTTCCACTAAAAAACTCTTGTTATAAAACCTGCACAAAAATCTCTTGCACAAAAATCTCTGTTCTCCATTTTCTTCCATCATTTGATTCACAAACAAATCCTCAATGACCATAGATGAGCAAAAACCCAGATAAAAAAAATTAACAAAAAACTTTAAAATTCCCCCTGCAAAATGCTAAATCTCTGCATCTTCACATAAAAAAGTAAAAGCTCAAGAATACTTTTAAAAAACAGAGGAAGTAAATTGAGACCCAATTCAAAAACTAGAGGATTACTAGCTTACATTAATTGAAAGAGCAGGAGAAAAAGTAACCCACACACCCATAATGGGAATATTGAGTTTCAAGAGTATTTGATAAGCAAGAACAAGATCTGTGTACCAGAGATGACCAGAAGGCCAAAAAGCGAATAGGATTCGGACCGAGTGCAGAGGGCGGGGCTGTGGACTTCAATAAAGTAACTAGGAAATCAATGAGAAAGAGAGTGAGAGATCCGATAGAGTGAGAGATGAAAGGTCAGAGAGTTTTGAATTTTGAGATTTGAGATCTTAGATCTAAGGGTTTTGGGAGGGTATGAATATATGATCGAGTAATCAACCATTGAGAAGATGATTGAGACTGATGAGTCCTAAGACATTAGACTCACAGAGTGAAGATTATTGTTTTAACCTTTAAAGCTTAATTTTTTTTATAACTTGTTTGGTTTAACTGAATACCTTAAATTCAAAAACCAAACCCGAACCCGAACCTGAAAATCGAATAATAAAACAGATATAATCAAAATACAAAAAATAACCAAAAACCAAAAAACATTTGATTAAAAATTTTTGGTTCGGTTCGATAATTTAGTTTTATCCGTTTTTTGCTCAGTCCCACTTGCATTTCCAAATTGCTTGTATTTCTTTGACTTCTTCCTAGTTGGAAGGTATATATATAACATCTTTTCTTTTTTTTTTCTTTTTTGAGGTAACAAAGGCATACGGTAACTCTTATTGTCACCATTTTTATAGCCAAGATTCTCTCATCTATCTTAATTATATAATTAGAAAATTAATATTTCTCTTACTTCTTCTTAATTACTATTTATGTGAGGAGAAACTAGAAAAATTATCAAATTTATTTGTGAAAATATTAATTTCCTAGAGAATTGATATTTTCACAAGTGAAAATATTATGATTTCTTCCAACAGTGTGACTATTAGCTACTTTCCTTCTTGCTTCTTTATTGAACCATCAAAAGTGTGACATGTTATTCTCAAACGTTACACGACCAGTGACACTTATGATCATACACATGCATATGATTGCCTCATGCGGTATAACGATCATTTTAATGTCGCTAAATGTTAGATGTTTGTCACAACATTGAAAAAGGGGACTCGATTATGGATGACGTCATAACCACCAAACTACATCAGATCATGGAAAGAGCTGTGTGACAAGTTTCATGACCGGTTCGAAAGTAACAAGAGAAGGTGGGGTAGCCGACAGCTTTATTTGTGCAGATCAAACAACAATAATGTGAAAGTTTGAGCCAATATGTGAAGAGATTCAGGAAGGCGATTGGAACGGTGACAGATCTTAACGCCACACAGGCCCTTGGATTCTTCACTATGGGGCTAGACATTGTCCGATCAAATAAGTTAATGAAGGACATAATGTTTAATCCCACAAAGTGTGACACCCCCAAAATTGGTCCACACAACCCATTTTGAGTCGCCAAATACTTACTACAAAATGCAAATACAAAATTTCCTATTTAAAACTATTTAAACTATCATGCAAAATATGACAACACACATACTATGAGTTTTAATACAAACATCACACCACATGTAGTATAATCGTATTCAAACCCAAATTATTATAATACCATATAAAACACAACGACATATATTTTAAGTTCTTAGTACAATTATTGCTATACTATTTTATAACATGGTGAGTGTGACGCCCCCAAAATAGGTATACATCACCCATTCTAAGTCACCAAATACATGGTACAAAAATCAAATACAAACTTCATTTATACAATACGACAAAACGTAGCAGAGAGTATTAACACGAATATTGTCTTGTAGACAATATCCAAACTCAAATGGAGTTCTCATTACAATTAATATCACATTATTTTATAAAATAGTGAGGACTACTATAGCCACCATCTCGGACCATCACTCCGTTCCCCGAATAGTCCTAACTATATTCTCATTTCCTGAAGAGAACAATGAAAAGCAAAAGGTGAGCTCAACTAGCCCAATAAAGAATATTATGACTAAGATAATGCAGAATAAATTATCGTTAGCCTTCAACAGTGTTAAACTGATAGAATATAATAGACAACAAGTTTAACTGCAGCGGAACAAACAATCCATTAGAAGAGTCAAGTAGAACATGATATCTACTATCTTCTATGATTTAAAAGTTCATCATCAATATTTTATCGTTGTAACACAACTCAATAAATAATCCACATCATCGAATTATCCATGCACTACGGGCCAAGGATATTCGTTAGTATCACATCCACAAATTATCCATGTACTACAGGCCAAGGATATTTGTTATTATCACCAATGGTCATGATCATGTCAAAAACTATCCATCAATGCACTACGGGCCAATAAGGACTTTTACCATATCATTTGTAATAATACATGTCATGATTATACCGATATATAATTATAATCATACCAATCAATATTCCATCTATGCATTACGGGCCAAAGATGACTTTTATCATAATATAAGTATGAGGATGATGAAAATGATATAAGCATCAATTAAAAAAAATCAAGGATAAATATTAAAGATTTTTAATTTTCTCAGAGTTTAAAAATGTCCAAATTGTCAACATGATAACTACTTTATGAAGTAAAATTCAAGAATAATATTCTGAAAATAATTTGGACATGATTGAAATCAATTTTTTGTCATGAATATTATCCCGGGTGAATAGTACCTGAGTGAATAGTACTTTGTAAATAGTACTTTATGAATAGTACCTATGACACCCCCAAATCCGGGTACTCTATTCTCACAGGATTTGGTGCCCACTCTCTAAAATAATTACATCTAACTACCCATAATAAAGGATAAAATATAATATAACTTAAATAATAATCTTTCTGATTAAATGGTTACATCCACTTAAATGAATCCCAGGTAATCTAACCTTAAATTATTACATAAGTCTGCAGAATACATCATAATTTAACATAAGCCTTATAACATGATTCATTTAAATAAATTCAAATATATCTTCATCACTTGGACATCTTGCCCTTTCCTTTGCTAGAAGATGACTCATCGACTTTCTCAACTTTAGCTGCAGTGTTAATTGCAAGAGTGAGCAAACAATTGCTCACTATTATAAAGAATAATAATAGCAATAACTTGAGACTAGACAATGAATACCGAATAATGGAGAACTCGTTCTACGAATCAAAAATAAAAAACAAGTTCAAGATTTATATCTGAGGGTCTTATAACCACGAACTATATCCCCGGTAATTAGGTATTATTACCTTAACCTTAACAATAATTTAGACTATACAGACCCTTATGTACTTAGGGGGATCAGCCCTTTGTAGCATGTATTGTGCATAAACATCTATACGTTAACACGTACATAATCCCCTATATCAGGGTTGTTCATCTCAGTTTGAATTTAGGATTTCCGTTAAAGAAAGTTTAATTTGGAACTAGCTTATCAGTGATTCTAGAATTTTAGAACATTCAACATATAGATTAATCCAACCAATAAGAGTTTAGTTCAATAGCATAAGTTTGAATAACAACAACTAAGTCAAAATTGCTTATCAATAACTTACGATTGAATAGACATGGCATATACAAAGTGTTACATCCAAACAAGTACAGTTTGAAAATATATTTTTGAAATCAGAAGTTCAAAAAGCTTATTCCTCTCTCTACCACCAGAAACCCTAGCTTTCAAAATCTCTCAAACATCCTCAGTGCAAAGAAATCAATGGAGACTTCAAATGTCATCACTGGTTACCGACTCTGTTTCAACGAGTTCAAGACAGTTGACTCTCAATTCCATAAGATTTTGTCTCTGGTAAAGAAAGCTGGTCTTGAGAAGGCTCTGGGCACCAGCACATGGATCTATCCAAAGCTAATAAAGAAATTTTATAGCAATGGAGTTTTTGAGAACAACATCATTACCACAAGAGTCAGGGGATTACAACTCAAGCTCAAGGCTGAAGACATAAATCTGGCCCTAGGCTTCAAGTCAAAGGGACTCCTATCGATAGAGGTCATTGATTTCCATGATGGACTGAAGAAGATGCATTACAAAAGAATCAGACTGTCAAGGGGTACAAAGCAATTGGGGTTTTCATGGGAGAGGCTGATTCCATGCCATACTTTTTAAGTAAGTCTTTAATATACTTAGCTTGGTTTATAAAGATTTCTTCTTCAGTCTAATTTACTTTCAATCCAAGAAAGAAGTTCAGCTCATCCATCATGTTCATTTCGAACTTGCTCTGCATAAGCTTGGCAAATCTCTTACACAATTTTTAATCAGTAGAGCCAAAGATAATGTCATCAACATATATTTGAACTAATAAGACTTTGTCTTTATGATTTCTAAGAAATAATGTGGTATCTACTCTACCTCTAGTGAACCCATTTTTAATAAGAAAATTAGTTAATGTTTCATACCATGCTCTAGGTGCTTGTTTAAGACCATATAAGGCATTGTCTAATCTATAGACATAATTAGAGAGAGTTGGATTGATGAAACCTGGAGGTTGTTCCATATATACTTCTTCTTAAAGTTCACCATTCAGGAATGCACTTTTGACATCCATCTAAAAAACTTTGAATTTTATGTGAGCAAAAAAGGCAAGAAATATTCTGATGGCTTCTAATCTAACAACAGGTGCAAAGGTCTTGTTATAGTCAATGCCTTTTTCTTGAGAGTAACCTTTGGCCACTAGTCTTGCCTTATTACTTGTTATTACTCTATCTTCATCCATCTTGTTTCTGAAGACCCACTTGGTGCCAATGACAGGATGAATCTTTGGTCTTGGAACTAATCTCCATACTTTGCTTCTTTCAAACTAATTTTGTTCTTCCTGCATGGCTTCTATCCAGCTGGAGTCTTCCATAACACTTCTATCTTATTGGGTTCCATTTGTTATAGAAAGCTCAGATAGAAACACTCATTTTGGGTGGTGGCTCTTATTTTGAATCTTGTATTTGAGTCTCCAATGATTAAGTCTTGAGTGTGATCTCTTACCCATCTATTTCCTATTGGAACATCTGTCCTGATGCCTTCTTGTCTGAGACCTTCAAGATTAATTTTAGCTTCTTGATGTGGAGGTTCGTTATCTTGCGTAGTTCTCTCTACAATCTCCACTTCTTTCTAGACGATTTCATTTTCTGGGACTACGATCGTGGTGTTGAGCTTGATGACTTCATTTGAATTTTTGTTTGTAGTGTCTTGAGGCATTGTTTTGCCCAAGTTTATTTTATCAAAATGATGTGGATCGAGACTTCAACACTCAGTGTCTTTTTTGTTGAACACTCTATAAGCCTTACAGTCTGTGGCATATCCGAGAAAGATTCTTTCATCTGACTTGGGTTGGAACTTTGTCAGATACTGCTTCCCATTGTTGAGAATGTATCATGCACAACAGAATACACAGAAGTAGCTAACATTTGGCTTTCTTTCTTTCCATAGTTCGTTTGGAGTCTTCTTAATTGTAGACTGTATAAGCGATCTATTTTGAGTGTAGCATGTAGTGTTGATAGCTTTTGCCCAGAAGTATTTAGGCAGATGGGCTACTGCTAGTAGAGTTCTTCCAGCCTCTATCAACATTTTGTTCTTTCTCTCCGTTACACCATTTTGTTAAGGGGTTCGTGGAGCTGAGAAGTTATGACTGATGCCATTGTCTGCGCATAATTTGTCCATCTCAGAGAAGTTAAATTTTCTTCCATGATCACTCCTTATAGCCTTTATTTTCTCCCCTTTCTCGTTCATCACTAGTCTAAATATTTTGATTAATTGGGAGCTAGTTTCTTCTTTTGAGTTTAGAAAGAACACCCATGTGAATCTGCTGTAGTCATCCACTACGACCAGTGAGTATCTCTTCCCTCCAAGGCTCGTTGTTGAAATTGGCCTAAATAGATCCATGTGAAGCAGCTGCAGAGGTTTGTCAATTGAGTTGACAGTTTTGTTCTTAAATGATCTTCTAGTCTGTTTTCCAAGTTGACAGGAATTACATGACCTTTCTTTGACGAAGCTAAACTTGGGTAAGCCTGCTACTAGATCTTTGTAGGCCAGTTTAGACATGCTTTTGAAGTTGAGATGAGATAATCTTTTATTCCATAACTAGCTCATTTCTTTAGATGCTTTAGCCAGAAAACATATTGTCTCGTCCGAGCTTAGTTGATCAAGATTGACAGTATAGACATTGTATTCTCTTATTCTAGTCAGCTTTATAGAGGATGTCTTCAGATCTTTGACTTGACATTGATTAGCGAGGAAAGTGACTTGAAGACCCTTGTCGCAGAGTTGGCTTATACTCAAAAGATTGCGTTGTAAACCTTCCACATAGGACACTTTACTGAAGGACACTGCTCCATTCCCAGCTGAGCCATATCCTCTTATCTTGCTAGAGCCATTATCTACGAAGATGACTGCTGGACCCTCATTTTCTACAAAGTTAGACAGAAGCGCTTTGTTCCCTATCATGTGCCTTGAGCATCCACTGTCCAGATACTAGGTTATTAGAGGTGGCAAACGGGCAGGCGGGCGCGGGCCGGGCCAAAAAGGCCCGAATTTTCACAGGCCAAAAAAAGTAAGCCCATAGCCCGTGGGTTCACGGGCGGGGCGGGCCGGCCCGCTGGCCGAAGGTGGTTTATGCCTATTTTTTGAATTTTTTCAGCCCACTAAGCCCGCGGGCGGGCCGGGCCGGGATTTGAACGTACCGGGCCAAAAAGGCCTGGTTTTTTGTGGGCCAAAAAAGTACGGCCCAAAGCCCTCTTTTTGGCCGGCGGCCCGGCCCGCAGGCTTTGGGCCCGTTTGCCAGGTCTATAGGTTATGATCGTGGAGCTTGGTTCCTGTGTTAAGATAGAACTCTCATTTTGGTACCCATACTTGCATGGGTCCTACTTTGTTAGTATTCTTGGGAACCCAAATTTGCTTAATTTTGGGTTTCACATTCATAGGATTATGGTAGCATATTGCAGCCTTATGATCAGTCTTTTTAAATACAAAGCATCTAATATGATGCATTCTTGTGTGTGTGTGTGTGGATTTTTCCTCCATTTGGACTTATGTGGTTTTTCACTCATCCTTCCTTTATACTTATTTTCGTTTTTCCATGTGTCCTCATGTTTCATGATTCGTGAAGAGTGAGGCTTAACTCTACTGTTCCTTCCCAGTTGGTTCGTGGAGTCGATTTTACTCGACTCTACGACCCTTCGAGGATGGAGAGTAGAAACTGAGTTACTCTTCTCTCTTCTGAAACCTAGGCCAGCATGAGATCCTTTATTCATTGGAACATAGGTTGGATCTGAAGAGGAGGGTTGGACTGGTTCTTCCTTCTATGAGGATTTCACAAATGTAATGCTTCTACTAAATCTTGAAACATTACTAGAGCTAGTTTCCTTTATCTTTTCCACATATGGTTTTGAGGTGGGTTCCCCAAAAACTAAACCTGTTCTGTTAGATGCACTTCTCTAACTGGAGATCAGGGAGTCCATGGAAGAAGTGGATTTATTCCATGTAGAGATTATCCTTTCTAGTTTCTCAATTTTAGAGGTTAGACTTGACTCTCTTTGTGAATTAAGTTCATTGGTCTGTTTTAAGAACTTATTCTCAGCTTCAAATTTGGAGAGAGAGAGTTAATACTTAGAAGAGTTGTTTCCAGTTCTTCCAGAACTTTCTCTTTGTCTTTTTGAAGAAGAGAATAATCTTTGGACAGAACTCTGAACCATTTTATGTATAGATGCAGATCATATGTTATGCCATGTAAAGCAGTTCTTAAGTCATCAATGTCTACATCAGGAGAGTTAAAGTCAAATACCTCATCTATACTTACTTCATGTATGTCAGATTTATTCTTATCCTTTGTATATTTGGCCATCAGACAAAGATTTGCCACTTGAGTATCTTCATCATCTCCAGATTCGGGAGTTGAGTCATTGTCTGAGTGACTCCACGATCCTCCAGCTATAAGACCTTTATCTTTCTTCTGGAGCCTCTTGTTGCCTTTGAATTTTTTCTTTGAATTTGATCTTTTCTTGAGTTCTTATCTGATAGGCTTTTTGCAGTTTACAATGAAATGGCCAGGCTTTTAGCAATTATAGGATAAGTCATTTATTTGCTCCTGACTATTGTAGTTGTTGACTTTCTTAGGTTTGCTAATTCTGCCTTGACGCATGAACCTTCTGAGTCTTTTTACCATCATAACAAAGTCCTCATCATCATCTTCATCATAGTCAAAGTCATTTTCAGAGTTGGCTTTGGAGATGTTATCTGTTGCTTTGAGAGAAACCCCATTGTCCTTCTTTCTTCCTTCAGATCGAGTTTCTGCTCGTTGAGTCAGCTCCAGTTCATATGTGAGAAGGTTGTCATATAACTATTGAACAGTCATTTCATGGAGATTCTTTGAATCTCTGATGGCAATGGTTTTGGCATCCCACTTGCTAGGTAAAGCTCTCATGAACTTTATGATTAGATCTTTATTTGGATAGATCTTTCCATAGACTTAGAGAGAGAGAGTTGAGAAGTACATTGAATCTTTCGTAGGTGGAAGTGACATTTTCTCCTTGAACGTGTGCAAACATTTTATATTGCTGAGTCAGGAGAGATTTCTTTTTTTCTCTGACTTCTTTTGTTCCTTCATACATGATGATCAATGCTTCCTATATTTCCTTTGATATTTTACTATTGACCACATTCTCAAACAGGTAATCTTCTAAAGATTGGAATAAAATGTTCTTGGCCTTTTTGTCAATGTTGGACAGCTTTCCTTTCGTTGTCAGTCCATTTTTCTTTAACCTTGATCTGAATTCTATTTAGGTCGTCTACAGTAGAAGCAAGCTTGGTAGGAATGTAGGGTCCATTTTGAATAGTTTTAAATAGATCTTCATTTATTGAATCCATGTAGGCTTGCATACGAACTTTCTAGTTGGCGAACTTATCTTCGTTACATATAGGTGGCTTGCTGCCTCCTCCAGTCTTTGATTCACTTATCAGATATGCCATTGGATCTACTTAAGCTTTATAGGCTATTTGATAGAACCTACTCTGATACTAATTATTAGTTCTCAGAGGCACAATAGTTATCTAGAAGGGGGGGTTAAATAGATATTTTTAAACTTCTTTTAAATAAAATGCTTATTAGTTTTGATAATGATTTAAACATAACAGAATTAAGATTTATTTGTTTTCCCTTCAAGATATAATGACTTAATAGGAGTAAAGCAGTTATGACAAGAATATAGGGGACACAAAGATTTTAAGTGGTTCAGATCATTCAAAGCTCCTAGGCCACTCTTCTATTCCTTGAGTAGGAAATCCACTAAGGATATCTTTAAAACTTCTAAATCTCACAGATTCCTTCAAGACCATCAGTCTTGGAACTTCTTAGTTCACTATTGAACTCTTTAAGTCCAGCAGACTTGTTGCTTCTTAGTTCACTTATAACTCTTTAAGTCCTTCTGACTTGGAACTTCTTCCTTCACTTGATGGTAGTTGAGTTCTTGAATGGTTCTACTCAGTTGCTGGTAAGCTTAAGTTCGAAAGAACTGAGTAGCAGGCAAGCTTTCTTTTTTAGATCGTAGAGTTGAGTGTTGAGTGTTCTTCAGCGTTTTTGTTCAGTACTTGCTTGATTTCTTTCATCTGCTGAAGCTTTGTATATATGATGTCTTTCAAATGTATCCGTTGAAGACATCCATTGAAGCATTACATGCTTTTGACATTTCTGAGCTTTGATGGAGACTTTTTGCACAACTTCTGATAGCAGACTGGCCCACTGACATAGCAGAGTATTGTTTCACCTAACACCTGAAAAGGTATTTCATGCTGAGCCAAAGTACTTTCCTTAGCTTCTTCAATACGTTTCTTTGTTATATACTAAGGATGACTGTTGTGTCATTGGGACTCCCGAGGTCTTCAACGTCTATAACTCATTCCATATTTGTTGTGATTTATCATTAAACAAATGAACGAGGCTCTTTGCTTCTGATACATACAGATGAAACTCTACGATTCTAATCCTGGTGTCTTGCTACCTTGGTACTTAATCTGGTGTTGATAGATGAGAACACTATTATTTCTCTTAAGTACTGGTACACTGGGATCTTCACTTACTTGACTTGCAGACTCTACACTTTCGAGAGCACTCTACGAACTCTAATTTGGCTCGGCAAGCATTAGGACTACTCTACGACTTTGGAGAGGCCCTTCAAAGCAGATATACTACGATCCTTGATGCTCTACGATTCTGTCTTGTCTTTTGCAATCTCTTGATCTTCTTGATAGACTACGATTTAGTTGAAGCCTATCTATTACATCTCAAGATATAGATCAACCTAACAACTTTGATCTTTTCTTCTATACATTCATTTATAGAATGATAAACATTAAAGTCCAGATCAACCTAAAAAATTTGATCTACCACTAAGTTCTTGTACATGTGTTCCTTTGAAGGACTTTACATATAATCATGACTATTAACATTTAACATCAAATTTTAAATATGCAATCTCCTAACAAGTTGATTCAGAGGGAGCCTTCTCTGTTGGTCACTGAGGAAGAATAGGAGGATGAGCCTGTGTCTGACCTTGAGGAGGAGATAGAGGAGGAAGATGAGGAAGAGGATCATGTGGAGTTTCCACTAAACTCCATATCAGCTGAGATGTATGATGCTATGCATGATCGAAACATAGAATTATAGGATAAGGTTGAGCAGCTGAAGGAGTTGGCTGAGATGCATCAAGCTACTATAGAGCAGAAGGATGCGGTGTGAGACCCCAGATTTTATGAATAAAGATTTAAATTTCTCGAAATATTTTTTTTAAATATTATGGAGCGGATTTGATATAATGTTATAGTTGTGGGTAATATATATAAATTTTGCAAAGTATGCAAGTTGTCATATTATATTCGATTGGTCAGGGAATATTCTTTTTATCAGGGAATATCCGTACGACGGTACAATCATTGGTGGACCCCACAACAGAATTATTGTCGGATTGAGAAAACGACAAAAATATTTTTATGAAAATAACGGCGGAAGTTTTACCGTTAATACTGTTGAACTACTCGATAGTAAAAATACAGTAATACGCGTGGTTGCATAGTAGCACACGGTATTGATTATTGATGCTTACGTGAGAAGTCACTCAGTTTTGTTCAATTATTGCTATAGTAATTGTTGCATAGTATCTCACGTTATTTGATTCAATTTTTGTTGATATTTTATATATTATTAAATCAATAATTGAAATGACAGAGTTATTAATATTATAAATTTCAATATTAACGTTGTCTAAAAGTTCTACCAAGGAGAGGTTTGGTCACCTAATTGCGCCCCAATAGGGAGAAATCCTTATTGGAAAACCCCCTCTTTCCTGGGAACGACCTGGTCGATTAATATTGTGAATTATAATAAAGGTGATAAATGTTGTTAAAATTATTAAGGTGATTTTTATAAAGATTTGCTTATTTTATGGACCCCTATTTACCCATTTTTCAAAATATTCGGTAGAAAATTTTTATAAAGGTGGGACCCACATGTGGGGCCCATTTTTGTTGGAAAAATGATTTTGGAAATGGAAGAGTATACGTATGGAAGTATATGTATGTATTGAGTGTATGGTGGGAGAAAATGATATGTGAAAGTGATAGGTTTGTGATGTGTGTGTGAGTGGAAAATGGTGAAAAAGTGGTAGTGTGATAGTGATGTGTAAGAGTGTAGTGAAATTGATTTTTGGGTGGGTGGGGGATTGATGTTGGTTATGTGGGAGAAAAATTAAGTGGGAGATATATTATATATATTTATTTATTTATTTAGCATGTGCTTATATATATATGTCTTATATTTTATTTTTTCTTGGATCCTATTGGTTAGTTGATTAACATTTGCATTGGTATGATATCAAAACCTTGATACGTAAATCTATAGAATTATTTCATCTATGAACAGTGCCCTTCCATTCTCCTATAAATAGAGGTTCATTCCTTCATTATTTTCTTACGAATTCACTGAAACTCTAGAGAGAGAAATTATAGAGAGAAAGAAGAAGAGTTTTTTTTTGTTACTTCACTACTCTTATATCCAGTTCTTTTACGGTAAGGGATGTTATTTCTTTTGTATTCAAGAAAAGAACTTTTGTTATTCTATTTCCTTATTGTTCTGTTGGAATAACCTGTATACACGGGCTACCCTATACTTGGTGACATTCTTCTATTATTCTGTCTTTATTATTCTATTGGAATATCCTGTCTGTGCGTTTTATGCTGGACCTGGTTCCATTATTTATTATTCCATCTTTATTATTCTGTCAGAATATTCTGTATGTGCGTTTTACGCCGGACATGGTTCCATTATTTTTTATTCCGCACTTATTAATCTGTTAGAACATCCTGTCGGTGTGAATTTCACCTGACCTGGTTCCATTATTATTATTCTATTGGAATAACCTGTTTATGTGAAGTACCTCATGCATGGTGATTTCTTTTGTTATTCCATTCGTTATTATACTCAGTTGGTTAAAATTTTGACTTTTATACCCCATGAAATTAATGGGATATCCTTGATATTTGCGCTTCATCCAGTATTTTTCATGGAAATATTCTTCTGAGCATTCTTGAATTTTACTCTACAAAGCAGTATCATGTTGACAATTTGGACGTTATTAGTTCCTGGATAAATTAATTCGTGAACTTGTTTTATTGAATTATTATATCATTGTCATCATCCTCATGTTTATATTTTTTTTGAAAGTCATCTGTGGCCTGTAGTGCATAGATGGACTTGGCATGATTATGACCAGGGATTATTCGGTGTAATCATGACCGTAATGTTACAAATGCTGTGATAAAAGTCCTCATTGTCCCGTAGTGCATTGATGGATAATTGTTGACATGATCATGACCATTGATGAATACACGAATATCCTTGGCCTGTAGTGCATGGATAATTTGTGGTCGTGACCCTAATGAATATCCTTAGCCGTAGTGCATGGATGATGTGGATTATTTATTAAGCCGAGTCTCAGCTATAAAAATTGATGAAAACGTTTTAAATCATAAAAGATAGTAGATTTTATTCTCTACTTAACTCTTTTTAATGGTTTGCATGTTCCGCTGCAGTTAAACTTGATGTTTATTGTATTTTATCAGTTTAACATTGTTGAAGACTAATGATATTTTATCCCGCATTATCTTAGTCATAATATTTCTTACTGGGCTAGTTCAGTTCACCCTTTCTTTCACTGTTCTCTTCAGGAAATGAGAATGTAGCTGGGACGAGTCGGGGAATGGAGTGATGGTCTGAATGATAGTATTAGCTAGTAGTCCTCACTATTCTGTTATATAGTGTGACAATAAATGTAACGAGGACTCTATTTGAGAGTGGATATTGTCTAGAAGACAATATTTGTATTTAAACTCACAGCTCTCTTGTTGTATAATTAAGATTGTGTTTTTATTCTTTACCATGTATTTGGCGACTCAGAATAGGTGATGTATTCCTATTTTGGGGGCGTCACATGCGGACATTCAGGAACTCGACTCACGACTTGGAAACACTGAGTGGGACCTAGTTCATACAAAGGGACAACAAGAGGATCTATAGGCTGAGAATGAAAAGATGAAGACTGAAGTAGAGAAGCTGAAAGATGACTTGAAGGAGGAGTCAGCTAAGCGTGTGAGGGCAGAGGACTCTTAGATGAAGGCGACTCAGCTTGCAGACTGTGTTGAAGCTAAGGTCCAAACGAAGAAGGCCAAGATGAATGAAATGGATTATGCATTTCATTCTGTGATTTATAGGGCCCAGGATCTAGTCTTTTATTACCCACTTCAGTTTGAAGACTTGAGGATGTTGATAGCAGAGATGCTATCCTTATTATGATTATGAACGAATAAAAATATAAAATTTTATTGAAATGTTATGTGTTATAGCTTTAATCTTAGAATGTTTAAGTTAAACTTCAAATACTCAAGAAGTTGAGTAATGAACTAATAAACATATATTTTAACAGAAAATGCCTTATAGAAGAAGATAACAACCACCTCTTGAGGGGTCTACTAACAATAATAATGAGGCCAACGCTAACTCGGTTCAGCAGTTGGTGACTTTGTTGACGGGAGCACTTGTGAATCAACCGCAGGCCCAAGTCACGACCTTCAAGGACTTTAAAGCGGTTGGACCGTCAGAGTTTCAAGGGTCTATGAATCCAGTTGAAGCCCAAACCTGGATCATGGAAATGGAAAAGGTGTTCGACATTGCTAGGGTCAATGAGAATCAGAAGACCGCATTCGCATCGTTCATGTTGAAGTTTGAAGCTATCTATTGGTGGTAGACAAATAAGGTTCGTGGGGGACAAGGAATAGTAGCGTGGGATAGGTTTAAAAAGATGTTTTTCGAGATGTACTTTCTGGCTTGTTCTCAGAATCAATTAGAAGTTCAATTCCTGGAGCCAAAGCAAGGAACTATGACTGTGCCTGAGTATGTTGCGAAGTTTAATGAGTTGGAAAGGTTTTCTACTTATCAAGTTAATACCGATGAGTGTAAGGCGAAAATGTTCGAACAAGGGTTGAAACCCTGACTTTATAGCAAGGTTTCAATGTGCCAGTTAAACACATTTGCGATGCCTTAACCAAGTATAACTGTAATAACCCAATATTTTCAATATAATTAAATAAAAAATTTTGCGTATAATTTTTTTTTTAAAATAAAAGTTGGGGAATATGAACAAGGTAAAGAGTATGTATTTATGTGATAAATAAAAATTATTTATTACATGAAGTATTGCAAATAATTGTTTTAAGGAATTATTGATCATTATAATTTATATTCTTATAATAAATTAATTTTGTAGTATAAATGTTTTTATTCTTTATTTTCCATGAAAATATGATTATAATATTATTTAAATAATATATGGAATGATTATTAGAATTATTATAATAACTATTTTATTATATGAATTTATTTCAAATTAATTAAGTTAATTATTTTAACTTAATAATGGTGTATATGAATGTTATGTCAGATATGTATTCAAAACCTTAATTCTGGATTTTGAGTAAGGAATAAGAATAATAAAATAATATTATTATATTTTAGTGCTATAAATATGTATTGTATGTATAGACTGATAATGGTTGGTCAATTATGGTATAACGTGTTAAAATCCTAGTATTACTGTGATAAACCCTGATTTAAAACTCAAACAGGAGTTTCAGATTGGTAAGAAATTATGTTAATGTGATTAATGATAGGTATTATAGATTTTAATCTTAATTAGGAAAACTCTAATTATAGAAAACCCTAATTGTTAATTAGAAACCCTAATTATTAATTAAAAACCTTAATTTCCAATTTAAAACTCTAATTGCTAAGTTATTAACCCTAATCGCTAAATTGGAAAGCTTAATGCTAATTAATGGATCTTAAACCTAATTAGCAAGTTCTAAGTAATTAGAAAATCTAAACTAATTTAAAAAACCCTAATTTATAATTTAGGAAACTAAAATTTTATTTTAGCCCTAATTGAAAATTTCTAGAAAAGAAAATTGTAGAACCTTAGGGTTAAACTCTAAGGGTTTGACAATTGACTAAAATGATGTTGGGTATACGTGGTCAACAAGTAATAAAGTGAAAGTAGAGTATCGTTCCCACGAGGTATTGTTTAATAAAAATCACCAAGTACTAACCCGTAAGCAACTCAATCTTATTTAAACAAATGAATTTCAAATTATATAATTAAACTACTATTAAATTCCACTAGTTAAATTAAGATAATGGATATTTAAAATCACAACTTCACTTATTGCTTCATTTAAGTTAACACACTTCTCATCAATTATTCTCTATTCTGAATTGTTAATTAAGAACACTAAAGCAGATAAAACCAACTCTCGATGCATAATACTCATACTCACTTAAATCCACAGATGATAGAGTTAAGCAAGACACCCTAATTAACTAATCCACTATATCTCTATATGAATTATAATTAAAAAAAGATTTAAAGCACAACTTCTCTATAAGATTACATATGACGTAAAAACATATCTCTATCCTAAATACGAATCATGAATTCCATCTATGCAGAAATCACAAACACATGCTATTATGATCAGATCTAATCTAAACTTCATCTTTCAAGTTCATATAGATTATCACGATAATTGATGGCCAATCAATTAAACAATTAAGTCCAAAATTACAATAGACAATCCTCACAATAGAACATAATAATTGATAATGAAATATATTAAAATAAATTACACAATAAGATCCATTGTAATCTCAAACAAAGAATTAGTTCATTGAATTAAAAATAAGAATCCACAGTTGAATACACATTAAAAGATAAGAATAATATTAAGGAAAATAAGTGAATCTGTTGTCGGCAAATTCGTCCTCCGTTTCGCTCTTGATCTGGATCTCCAATGGCTTCCAAGTGCTTCAATCTCCAAATTTCATAAGAACTAGTGTTTTCTCCTATTCTACTCTAATCAAATCTAATGGAATCCTCTCTCTCTAATCCTTGTTATTCTCCTCCTTTTATATGTCTCTTTATACGTCTTTAAGTCCTCTTGGAAGTCCTTGAGTCAATCGGATCGAACCAATCCTTCTTGTACTCAAATTCGAACAAAAAATGACTTTTCTGCACGTACCCTCGCCCCGACGGGAGTTTATACACTAACTAGGCCCGCCCCGATGGGGGTTTTGTAAAGGGAAATCCCTCCCCGGCGGGGGTCATTTTTCTACCGCAGTGTCCTTTGATAAAATGGCCATAACTTTTGATTTAGAAGTAGTTACGGGGCCTGTAACCTATCAAATCGAAGCAATCAACGAGCTCTACAACCTTTATTTTTTAAGAATAGAGAAATTCAGGTCGGAACAAGATCGAAAGCGAGCTTGAAATAGATGTTATGTAAATTACAAGCATGAGAACTCTTAACTTTGATCTTCGTTGATAAAAAGGCCATAACTCTCGCATTCGAACTCCGATTGGGATGATTCAAGATGTTCCGAAAAGCTAAGAAGAAGCTCTAAAATATAATCCAAGTTTCAAGCCAAGAACATACATCCAACTTGGTGTTAAAAGTCCTGCAATCTCCCCTTCTTGTACTTGCTTTCATATTTTAGTCCAAAAGATGTCCGAATTACTTTTCCTTGCTTCTTCATGCCAATTTTATGTCATAACCTACAAAATAACATACAATGTATGAAAAATAACTAAGAAACATAGGTTTAAGAAACTAATTCAAGTAATAGATACTGGATAAGTAGGTATAAAACCTACTTATCAAATACCCCCAAACTTAAACCGTTGTTTGTCCTCAAGAAAAAACATAAAACAACAATTATATGCAATGCAACTAATCTACATGCCTACAAATCCAACAGTAATGACATAAACAAGTCTAATCAATCGGACTTAGAGAAATCAAGTAAACATGATAATACATCATATCAAAAGAAATCAACAATTTCCCAATCAATCATCAAATCTTAGACTGTTATCACTAATATAGTGCGTGTGTGCTCCACAACAATGTTAACTGATATAAAATCAAATTTAACACATAACAAGTGTCTTCGAAGGCATCATATAGTGTAAACTCAAGAAATCCAAAAACAAGCTAGATCCAACTAAAATCAAACAATTACCAATATCGAGGGTCAACATGGGATACTTATGCTTTATTTTTCATCTACGGGGGCTTTTTGCTCTTATTTCCCATTTTATTCATTTTTTTGTTTATATACACATAGCTATGCAATGTCTTATTCCCTTAGGCTTTATAATGCTACCTTAACGAGCTTTCGACCAATGACTCCCAAACCATTAAGACCTTAGGGCGCTAGGTGTAAAGACAATCCCCTCGGGTTTACTTACTCAAGTAACAAAGGCCACAAAACTAGACAAGCACGGCATGATGTTTATTCATACTTTTTTTCTTTTTTTTATATAGCTTATATACCCCAAATATTCCCCCAAACTTAGGTTCTTGTCTAACTTTAGCCATAACTACTTATTCTTGTCATTCTTTCATTCAAACTAGCATTATCCTTTAGAGTCCCATTATGTATCAATTTAAACTCAATCAATCAACAAGTTATATTTACTGTGCTATCCTTATTATACAAGTTTCAAACAGAAAAAGACTCAATTCCTAACAAGAAATCACATCAAAGCTCTAATAGTCAGTACTATACTTGTCTACCTAATTCCAATCTCATCATTAACCAAAACAAACTGTAAATATCAAATAGCTGGACTCATGCAAGATGTACTAAATGCTATATAAACATAGTAAACTAACTACTATTTTTGAAAATTTTCAATTTTTTTAATTTTTTAATTTTTTTTTTAAAAATTGAATGCAAAAACTAAATGTAACTATATGAACTACAATGTTAATAATTAACTATATGCAATACGACACTAAAATTCCCCCAAACTTAAACTAGACATTGTCCTCAATGGCTGAAACAAAAAAAAGTAAAGCAGAGGACTTCCCTGAAAATATAACAATCCTCCTCCTTGTCCGCTAAGTTTTGAGAATAGATTAGGCACATGGAACAAATTGGGCACCACACTTGAATTTGACTTGAATAACCTTTTCATAATCTTTTGCATGTCCATTGAACCTCCAATACCTGCAATTAAGAGAGACAACATAGATTAGAATACCACTTGGATTAGTAAGAGAACTTAATAAGAAAATTAATTCCTATCTACTAAATAAACTAGTAAAGCATATAAATATAAAAATTCCTGGGTTGCCTCCCAGTTAACGCTTGAATTACAGTCTTTCAGCCTGACTTTGTCTGGTCAACGCTATCCAATTCCTCTTCGATAACTGAGGAACCCTCCATCCATCGAAAATAATATAGCTTTTGGTAGGTTTCCATTTGTGATGGCCAATGCATCAAAGTTACCCAGCATGCTCTGATTTAGTATGATCTCAATCAAGAACGTCCCACATCTAGGTGTTTTCTCCATTGTGTATGTGATCACTTTGGGGCATGAAAGCTTGTCACACACAATGGGCTATTCGTCTATCTTCTCTTTCTTATCCCACCATGGATTCAAAATTGTACTCGCTCTTATGTCATCAAGAGCTTCACCGATGACATGACTACCTAAGTGGGCATGATTTTGCAAATCTAACCGACTCTTTAATCTTTGGTGGAGACCCATTTAGATCTTCGTCGACCTCTATTTCATTATCCCCAATTGTCTCCACACTTACGATATCTTGTGGCTCATCTAGTCGCAGATTTGGTTTGGGTTCTCCATCAATTTCGTCATCCATATCATAAAGCCAAGTGTTTGGAGGAAGGTTGCTAACGGCTTTGGTCATTTGATCTATGTTATTCTGAAGATTCTGAATTGACTTCTCTTGATTATTCACGCTCTCCTCATTTGATGCTATGAACTTGGACAACAATTCCTCCAATCTCGAATTATATGTCTCAATTTTGGAATCCATGTATTGAGGACCATGAGTTGAAGTGGTGATGAGTTGTTCCATCCAGTGATGAAAATTGTGGCTCGATATTTCTTGACTCAACATGCTCTCCTCTTGGTTTGCTATGACCTTTGACAATAATTTCTCCAACTTTGACATTTCTTCTTTTAATGGAGGTTGATATGAGAATTTCGGCTTGTATGTAGGATTTGGAGTAGAGTATTGATCTTGATAATTATAGCTCCATGAAGAATCCGGGTGATACCCCCAAACTTGATGATAAATGTGATAAGAATAGTTGTTGAGGTAGTTACCACAATACTGTACTGACCCAAGACTGATGGTGCATTGATTACTCGGGTGATTACCAGCATAATAAGTGCAAGTAACTGCTATCCTTTGATTATGTTGGGCTGCAACAACGTCCAACCTCCACGAAAGTTTCTCAAGTTGTGCTGATAATGCAGAAAATACATTGAGTCCATCAATCCCCGCTCCCCTTGGTTGAGTCGTACTGGAATATGGCCTTTGATAATTGAATCCAGCCACGGTACCTGAAACGAGAGAAAAATAAGAAGATAATAAAATAAAATAAAAATAAAGAAAGAAAGAAAGAAATGTTTAAATTAATTCTAATTTGATTGAAGCTAATATTGACAAAAATATATTAAACTAATTCCCCGGCAACGACGTTAAAAACTTATTAGGTAAAATCTAATTACGCACAACACGCAAGTATACGTGGTCAACAAGTAATAAAGTGAAACTAGAGTATCGTTTGTCACGAGGAATTGTTTAATAAAAATCACCAAGTACTAACCCATAACCAACTCAATCTTATTTAAACAAATGAATTTCAAATTATATAATTAAACTACTATTAAATTCCACTAGTTAAATTAAGATTACGTAGATTTAAAATCACAACTTCACTTATTGCTTCGTTTAAGTTAACACATTTCTCATCAATTATTCTCTATTCTGAATTGTTAATCAAGAACAGTAAAAAGATAAAACCACCTCTCGATGCATAATACCCATACTCACTTAAATCCATAGATGATAGAATTAAGCAAGACACCCCAATTAATTAATCCACTATACCTCTATATGAATTACAATTAAAAAGGATTTAAAGCACAAGTTCTCTATAAGATTACATATGGCGTAAATGCATATCTCTATCCTAAACACGAATCATGAATTCCATCTATGCAGAAATCACAAACACATACTATTATGATCAGATCTAAATCTAAACTGCATCTCTCAAGTTCATATAGATTATCACGGTAATTGATGGCCAATCAATTAAACAATTAAGTCCAAATCACAATAGAAAATCCTCACAATAGAACATAATAATTGATAACGAAGCATATTAAAATAAATTACACAATAAAATCCATTGTAATCTCAAATAAAGAATTAGTTCATTGAATTAAAACTAAGAATCCACACTTGAATACACATTAAAAGATAAGAATAAGATTAAGGAAAAGAAGTGAATCTGTTGTTGGCAAATTCATCCTCTGTCTCCCTCTTGATCTGGATCTCCAATGGCTTCCAAGTGCTTCAATCTCCAAATCTCATAAGAACTAATGTTTTCTCCTATTCTACTCTAATCAAATCTAATGGAATTCTCTCTCTCTAATCCTTGTGATTCTCCTCCTTTTATATATCTTTAACTCCTCTTCGAAGTCCTTGAGTCAATCAGATCGAACCAATCCTTCTTGGACTCAAATTCAGACAAAAATGACTTTTCTGCGCGTACCCCTGCCCCGACGGGGGTTTATACACTAAATAGGCCCGCCCCGGTGCATGGGGGTCCTTTTTCTGCCGCAGTGTCCTCTGATAAAATGGCCATAACTTTTGATCCGGAAGGAGTTATGGGGCTTGCCACAAATCAAATCAAAGCTATCGACGAGCTCTACAACTTTCATTCTTTAAGAATTGAGAAATTTTGGCCGAAACAAGATTGAAATCTAGCTTGAAGTAGATGCTATGCAAATTGCAAGCATGAGAACTCTTAGCTTTGATCTTCGTTGATAAAAAGACCATAACTCTCGCATCTGAACTCCGATTGCGATGATTCAAGATATTCCAGAAAGCTAAGAAGTAGCTCTATAGCATAATACAAGTTCCAAGCTAAGAACGTACATCCAACTTGGTGTTAAAAGTCCTGCAATCTCCCCATCTTGTACTTGCGTGCATATTTTAGTCCAAAATATGTCTGAATTGCTTTTCCTTGCTTCTTCATGCCAATTTTATGTCATAACCTACAAAATAACATAAAATGTATGAAAAATAACTAAGAAATATAGGTTTAACCAACTAATTCAAGTAATAGATACCAAATAAGTAGGTATAAAACCTACTTATCAAATGCCATTAAAATTGGGATCAAATTGACCATAATACCTTTTTTGAATTATTTAGTAGGAAACTTATATAACTTTCTAACCCTTTAGTGGTTGAAGAACCCTTGACTTGCCAATGTATTAAAAATCTATACAAATCAGCCACTTATTGACAGCAACATCAGTTAAATGCATTATATTCAAATTATAAATAGATTAAGAGAGAGAAAAATGCTCATTTTTGCTCTTTCATTCCCAAACTCTCAACCAACTCTCTCTCTTTATCCAACCCTATAAAATTTCTAAGTAAATCATTTCCTAAACTAAGTCCCACTATCACTCATAACAGATCAGAGGCCTTAGATCAAGTTTTGCTCCAAAAGTGGTATAAACCTAATTTAAAAATCAGATCTTTATTCCTATGTTAGATGTTAGATTTTTGTGTTGTATTATGTTGTATGGAGTATAACTAAGTGATCTGGGTTGATAAATGTTAGATCCATAATATCTATAGGCTCGAATTTGATATTTTTCAAAATCTGGAAAAGTTTGAAAATGTTGTCTGACAACAAATGTCAGACCTCATAGATCTCTGTCTATTTATGATTTTTGTGTTTTGAAAGTTTGTACTTGTAGTATATCATGTGGTCTATGATCTGAAACTAGAATCAGGGTCAGATCATGTACATATTGCAAGTTATTAGTGGTCAAAGGTCGTTGACCGGTCATGACTGGACAATTCTAGGTAACCCAGAAACTGCCTAGAAAGGCCTAACAAGGTTTTGCTAGGTCGAGATCTGTCGGGTGTTATGTTATTTGTTTGTGTTGTTATAACCAAATTATAGTATGTTAGATGAACTACAGATTCATGCCTCTATATCTCTTAAATCAGTAAGAGGACTAATTTTTTGGACGGTCAAAGTAGGCTTCTCAGTCACGATTTCTGTTTTCTGGAAAACCCAGAAAGTTCAAGATCAAACTTTTTGACAAGGATTGACCAACCTTGATCTGTCATGTGTGATGATGTTATGATGATCTATTGTTATAAAGTTGTTCTTTGACACCTCTTAGATCACACAAAATAAACCCAGAACTCAAGATATAAGGATCCAAAGTAGCACACTCAAATTGTTCTTCATTTCTGGAAAATCTAGAAATGAAGAACAACCTCTGACATGATTTTCTAAAGCATAGATCTCTCTGTTATGATGTGTTTTGGCCATGAAATCAATTTCTAAGCTGGTTGGAAGTGGTCCTCAATGCACTAAGTCAATTTCCAATTGTAGAATCCCAAAATTCTGTAGCTGATGACCCAAATATACCCAACTTCATTTTAATCCCATCTCCTTTCATCTCTACGATTACTGACTCAAGTCCAATCGTAGAGTCACATGCCCAAATCGTAGAGCCACCTACTCAAGAAACCCAAACACAAGCCCGTACACCAGATATTCCATCCTCGTCTTCCAATGAATGTTTCAACCTTGATCTTGCTCTTTAAACCCTACAAGATCAATTCAAAAGAGCCCCTCCTCCAAACAATTCACAACTCCTTGAACTCATATAAGATCTTTCGACCAAAGCAGAACTGTCTGAAGCATCCCAAAAAGTGACTAAAGATATACAGGAAGAACTTGAAGTTCACTCAGACCTTGTTCAACTGAGGCTGACTCATCTCATTGATGCTGCCAACTCCCTCCCAAGCACCCTAAGCTCTGAGCTCACAAAGAAGCTTCAGGAGATCATAAAGGAGATGATTCAGAGCATAAATGAATGGGATCGAATTCATTTTCAAGCTACTAAAAGACACATGGATACTGTATTGATCCTACAGACTACTTAGGAGTCCCAGAACAATCTTATGATGGAAAGTCTCACAAATTTACGAACAGTAGTGAAAGAATTTCAAGAATTCTCCTTGAGTCAAATGAAGAAGACTGACACGGTCTTAGACATCTTTCAACGAATGGAAGTTCGCTCTGATGCTCTCATTCAAGAGAACCGTGACGACATTGCTCAATCCCAAAGTCAGCTCAACGAGCTTGTTTAAGGCATGACTTGCTTATCGGAAGACATTCGAGCCCTTGATGCTGAAATAAATGGGGAGAATAAAGGGAATGGAGATCAAGGCAAGGGCATAGGCGGAGGCACTTTCTCAGCTCAATCATCAAGGAGTCCAACAAGGCAGCCTCACCATCAGACTCTACGATCTGGCCATACACTCAATGATCTGATCAGTAACCAATTATCATGGCTCAATCATTAAGGAGTCAAGGGCCTTCTTCCAGCTCACACGAGGTGACCACCACAGGCCTAAGAATGCCAATTGGAGATCCTGCATTCATGAATAGATACGATTATAATGAAAGACTAAGTCAAAATGAGCTGGAAGAAATAGCACGGAGAGACGAAGCTAGCAGGAGAAGAAGAGCTGAGGAATATGCAAATCCTCCGAGAAGCAAAAGACAAAAGAAATAGAGATAAGTTGAAACTCAATTCTTATTGATGTAACTAAGTTTAAATGTATTTTCTATACTCAAACATCAATAAATTTATACTTATTCTCTAGAAATTTCAGATGCTTACTGAAATATTAAGTCATATTTACTTTGCTGCAACTGCATATAGAATTTGATAATCATGACAATAAATCTCCTTGGTTATTTCAACATCAAATAGGGGGAGATTATTGGAAGAGTGCATATTTTGATTTGATGTTTAAAGTAAATACTCATGATTATATGTGAAGTCCTTTAAGGAATATATGTACAAGAACTTAGTGATAGATCAAAATTTTTAAGTTGATCTAAGCTTTTAATGTTTATCATTCTGTAAATGAATGTATAGATAAAGAGATCAAATATGTTAGGTTGATCTATATCTTAAAATGTAATAGATAGGCTTCAAACAGAACTGTAGTCTATTGAGTTGATTAAGAGTTTATAGAAGCTAAGGAAAAATTGTATAGCATCAAGGATCGTAGTATGAATGCCTTGAAGGGCCTCTCTAGAGATCATAGAGTGGTCTAGACATTTGTTGAAGCCAACTCAAAGATCGTAGAGTGCTCTCGGAAACGTAGAGTCTGCAAGACAAGCAAGTGAAGATCGTAGTGTGCCAGTCCTTAAGAGAAATCTTAGTGTTTTCATTTGTTTGCATCAAACACCAATGTGGCAAGACACCACGATTAGAATTGTAGAGTATCATCTGAATGTGTCAGAAGCTGTGGGCCTTGACCACTTGTTCAAAAATAAAGTGTTAACAAATATGGAATGGGTTACAAACGTTAAAGTAATCACCAGTACCAATGGCATAAAAATATCCTTAGTATGCAAAAAAGAAACATATTGAAGAAGCTAAGGAAAGGACCATGGGACAGAGGAAAACACCTTTTCAGGTGTTAGGTGAGAAAGCAGTCTGCTATGTCAGTGGGCCAGAATGCAATTCAGAAGATAAGCAGGAAAAGTTTCCATTAAAGTTCAGAAATGGCAAATGCATTAAATGCTCCAACGGATGGATTCAACAGACATATTTCAAGGATCACATATATACAAGACATTTGGAGATGATTGAAATTAAGTAAGCATTGAACAAAAACTAAGAAGAATACTCAACGCTTAACTCTACGATATGAAAAAAAGAGAAGCTTGCTCAGCTACTCAATTATTTAAAATAAGAGCTTAACGACAACTGAGTAGCACCAACCAAGAACTCAACAACTGCCAAACCAGTGAAGTAAGAAGTTCCAAGTTAGAAGGACTTGAAGAGTTCTAAAGTGAACTGTGAAGAACCAAGTCTGCTGGACTTGAAGAGTTCAATAGTGAACTAAGAAGTTCCTAGACTGCTGGTCTAGAAGGAATCTGTGAGATTCAGAAAGTGTAAAAGACATCCTTAGTGGATTTCCTACTTGAGGAGTAGAAGAGTGGACTAAGAGCTTTAAGTGCTCTGAACTACTTAAAACTAATTTGTCTATTTCATTCTTGCTATAACTGCTATAACTGCCTCACTCTCATAAACTCACTATATTTAAAAAGGGAGATCAAACAAACCTTAATTCTGTTGTGTTTAAATTATTATCAAAACTGACAAAGTAAAATAAAAAGAATTTTAAATATCTATTCAAACCCCCTTCTAGATAACTATTGTGCCTCCGGGAACTAACACAATAATTTGGATAATTTAATAAAATTAGAATTAATAAGAAACTTATAATTGTGAGGTTCAAATTCTTACTGATTTCTTTGTGGGAACGATACTCTACTTATTATTATATTACTTGTTAACCACGTATATTTACGTGTTGTGCGTAATTAAATTTTACCCAACAATTTTTTTGTAAGACCCCGAATTTATGAAATAAAAGTATTCAATTTTTTTATAATTATTATTCAGTAAATGGTTAAATTGATAAAAAGTTAAAGTTAAGGGTGATATATGTAAAGTTTACAAAATACGTAAGTGGTTATAAAATACTCATTGTTGTCGGGGAATATTTGTTTGGTCATGGAATATTCTTGTTGTCGGGGAATATTCATACGACGGCGCAGCCATTTGTGGGCCCCAAAACAGAATAATTGTCGGATGAAGAAAACGACAAGTTTGTGTTTTTATAAATAACGGTGTAATTGTTACTGTTAACATTGTTCGATTACCTGGTGGTTAAAATACAGTAATACACATGGTTGCACAGTAACACACGGTATTACACAGTATTTTTGAATTTTTGATTCTTACGTAAAAAGGCATTATTCAATAATTATTATAGTAATTAATGTTCAGTATTTTATTTTATTGATTCAATAATTTCTACGTTGATATTTTATATTATTGTTGTTTCAATAATTGTCACGGCATAGTATTTCCCATTTTCAAATCAATAATTCATATTATTTGAATAATATTATTAGATAGCATTATTGGCAATGTCTAGAAAGTTTTGTCAAGGAGAGGTTTGGTCACCTAATTGCACGCAAGTAAGGAGAAATCCTTATCGGAAAGCCCTCTCTTTCTTGGGAACGGTCTGGTTGTCATTATTGTGATTCTATAATATTATTTGTGAATAATTATTTATTGATTTATATGATTAGAAAATATTTATTTTATATGGATATAAATGAAGGAAATATTTATTTTTATGTGGATATAATTGAAGAAATTAATGTTGGGGTATTTTATCAGTATTTTTGTCGAAATGGAGGTAATAAAAATCAAATCAGTGTTCTTAAAGCTCTATTGCGTGAGTTATAATTTATATCCGACCGTTGGATCGTTGTGATTTTTGGATGTTATACATATATAATTTGAGTATATGTCCACAAATTGTGAACCGTTAATGTGAGACCTTAGATTTTATGAATAAATATTTAAATTTCTCAAAATTTTTTTTGAATATTATGGTGTGAATTTGAGATAATGTTATATTTGTGGGTAGTATTTATAAATTTTACAAAGTATTCAAGTTGTTATTAAATATTCGTTGTGTCGGGAAATATTCATACAACGACGCAATCATTGGTGGACCCCATAACAGAATTATTGCCAGATTGAGAAAACGACAAAAATATTTTTATGAAAATAACGGCAGAAGTTTTACCGTTAAAACTGTTGAACTACTCGGTAATAAAAGTACAGGAATACGCATGGTTTCATAGTAGCACACAGTATTGATTATTGATGCTTACGTGAGAAGTCACTCAGTTTTGGTCAATTATTACTTCAGTAATTGTTGCATAATATCTCACATTATTTGATTCAATTATTGTTGATATTTTATATATTGTTAAATCAATAATTGAGATGACAGAGTTATTAATATTATTATTTGCAATATTAACGATGTCTAGAAGTTCTTCCAAGGAGAGGTTTGGTCACCTAATTGCGCACCAATAGGGAAAAATCCTTATTGGAAAGCCCCCTATTTCCTGGGAATGACCTGGTCGATTAATATTACGAATTATAATAATGATGATAAATGTTATTAAAAATATTGAGAGGATTTTTATGAAGTATTTTGATGTTGTTATATGGATCCCCATTTACCCATTTTTCAAAATAACCGGTAGAAACTTATTTTATATTATAAAGGTAGGGCCACATGTGGGGCCCATATGTGTTGAAAACAGATTTTGGAAATGGGGGTGGGAGGGTGTATACGTAAAGGGGATGGAATTTATATATGTGACGTGTTTATATATATATGTATATGATGTGTGTATATATATAATGTGTGTGTGAGTGGAAAATGGTGAAAAAGTGATAGTATAAAAGTGATGGGTGTAAGATATGTGTGTGTGTGTGTGATAGTGAAAGGTGTGAGGTGTGTGTGTGTTTGTATGATAATGAAATGTGTAATAGTATAGTGAAAGTGATGTGTGGGTGGGAAAGTGAAAATTGTGTGTGAATATATATATATATATATATATATATATATATATATATATATATATAATTCGTGTATGTAGAAAAGAAAAAGGGGGTGGGGGATATTTGCCTTGAAAGACAGGGAAGTGTGTGATGTGTGTGGGTAATTATATATATAATTTATGTGTTATATATATATATATATATATATATATATATATATATATATATATATATATATATATAGCATGTGTGTGTTGGATGTATATATATATATAATATTGTGTGAGTGGAATAATATGGAGATGTTTGTATGATGATAATAATGTGTGGGTGTTTGAAAGTGATGATTTTGGTGGGTGCATGATGAATATGTTGGGTGAATGTAAGTTACGTATGGGGGAGTGAGAGTATATATATTATTTATATATAATGGAAGTTGACAAAATGGTAAGGGAGGAATCTTACAAAAACTATTACGGTGGGAGATGTTTTTTTTTCTTCAAAGCACCATGTGCTAATATGTATATATATATATATATATATATATATATATATATATATATATATATATATTATATTTTGTTTTACTTGATATATAACATCCGTGATTGCTTGGTAATTCATCCGTGAAATCATCATTCAGTGCACACGGATCAAACAATACCCTTCAATTCTCCTATTAATAAGATGCTTAGTTAGAATTAAAATCACACCAGAAATCCAGAGAATTCTCTTCTATAATCTTGAACGTATTTCTTTAGCGTTTAAAAAAGCTTTGAGCGTAGTTTCTTCAAATATATCTCCGCCCTACCGTCGAAGTACTATTCTTTATAAGGTAAGGGGTATTATTTCTTTTGTATTCATGAAGAGAACTTCTGTTATTCCATCTTTATTATTCTATTGGAATAACCTGTATACGCGGGCTACCCTATACTTGGTGAAATTCTTCTGTATTCTATTCTTTTGGAATATCCTGTCTGTGTGTTTACGTCGAACCTGGTTCCGTCTTTATTATTCTGTTGGAACATCCTATTGGTGTAAATTTCACCTGATCTGGTTCCGTTATTTAGTATTCTGTTGGAATAACCTGTCTATGCGAAGTACCGCATGCATGGTGATTTCTGTTGTTATTCCATTTTTTATTATTCTGTTGGAATATCCTGTTGGTGCGTATTATGCCTGACCTGGTTCCATTATTTATTATTCTGAAGGAATAACCTGTCTATGCGAAGTACCGCATGCATGGTGATTTCTTTTGTTATTCCATTCTTTATTATACTCAGTTGCTTAAAGTTTTGACTTCTACACTCCATGAAATTAGTGGAATATTCTTGATATTTGCGCTTCATTCAATATCTTTTCATGGAAATATTCTTCTGAGCATTCTTGAATTTTACTTTTCAAAGAAGTATCATGTTGACAATTTGGACGTTATTAGTTCCTAGATAAATTAATTCTTGAACTTGTTTTGTTGAATTCTTATATCATTGTCATCATCCTCATGTTTATATTTTGTTGAAAGTCATATGTGGCATGTAGTGCATAGATGGACTTAGTATGATTATGACCAGGGATTATTCGGTGTAATCATGATCGTAATGTTACAAATGATGTGGTAAAAGTCCTCATTGGCCGTAGTACATTGATGGACAGTTGTTGGCATGATCATGACGATTGATGAATACACGAATATCCTTGGCCCGTAGTGCATGGATAATTTGTGGTCGTGACCCTAATGAATATCCTTGGCCGTAATGCAGGGATGATGTGGATTAATTATTAAGCTGAGTCTCAGCGATAAAAGTGATGAAAACCTTTTTAAATCATAAAAGATGGTAGATTTTATTCTCTATTTGACTCTTTTAATTGATTGCATGTTCCGCTGCAGTTAAACTTGATGTCTATTATATTTTATCAGTTTAACATTGTTGAAGACTAATGATAATTTATTCTGCATTATCTTAGTCATAATATTTCCTACTGGGCTAGTTGAGCTCACCCTTTTTTCACTGTTCTCTTCAAGAAATGATAACGTAGCCGGGACTAGTCAGGGAACGGATTGATGGTCAGAGATGGTGTCTTAGTAGTCCTCACTATTCTGTTAAATAGTGTGATAATAAATGTAATGAGGACTAAATTGAGTGTGGATATTGTCTAGATGACAATATTTGTATTAAAACTCACATCATGTATTTTGTTGTATTTTACACGATTGTTGTATAATCAAGTTGTATTTGAATTTAGTACCATGTATTTGACGACTCAAGATGGGTGATGTATACCTATTTTGGGGGCGTCACAGTTGGTATCAAAGCTTAGAGATATGATCCCTGGCTGAGATGTGAGATAAGAACTAGGAGGGGAGAGACGGGAAATTCCTTCGCTAGTATGACCTACCTAAGTTTATTTGTTATTTAATTGGTCGGTCAGAGTATAGGGATAATAAGTGATATGTTCATTAACCCTTATTTTGTGACAGTGTTTGAAAATGGCATCCGAGAATGTTGAGAATAGCAATGGAGCACATGAGACCGTTGAGTCTCCACTGATCAATAATCAGGACAATGTGCATCAGGAAGGCGACAATCCTCATACAAACAACAACATTGACCAAATGATGAACGATGGAATGATCAGAGGCTTTATGCAATTCATGCAATATCAGGCAGGAGCGGCTCCTGTCCAAAATACAGGTGGAAACACTGGCAACTCTCGGACGGTCACCGCTAAGCAGTTCAAGGAACTGGGACCACTAGAGTTCTTTGGAGAGCCAAAACCACTTAAGGCGGAGATATGGATAAAATAGATCAACAAGATATTTGATGTCTTAGGTTGCTTTGAGGAGCAAAAGGTTCCCTTTGCCACCTTCATGTTGCGTGCAAAGGCAGATTACTGGTGGGAATCTGTAAAACATACCCAACCTGCCGCACTGAAGATGACTTGGGAGAAGTTCCAAGAATTGTTCAACGACAAGTATTTTCCCGAAAGTATTCGTCACATGAAAGAGGTAGAGTTCATTAAGCTGGAGCAAAATAACATGACCGTATCGCAGTACGAATCCAAGTTCACCGAGTTGTCCTGGTTTGCGTCCCATTTGGTTGATAATAAAGAGAGAATGACGCGAATGTTTCTAAGAGGTTTGAAACCCGAGATACGTCAATACCTCATTTCTCATAAACTTTGCTTGTATTCAGATGTTGTTAATAGGGCTCAAATATTAGAGCGCGATAATGAGTCAACCCAACCAAAAGAGAGCAGCCGGTAAAATGATAATACCAGTGATGGCAGTCATCGAAACGGTGACAATAAACGTGGAGGGAATCAGCATGCCAGAAACGGTAACCACTTCTGTGGTAATCATGGCCAAAATAATAAGAATGAACGTTTCAAGAAGATGAGATTTAATAATGATGGAAAGACGTCAGCACCAGCACCCGTTGTTAAGGAAGGAGAACGACCACCTATCATATGTTTCAAATGCGTAGAGGAGGGACACATTAGTCCAAACTGTGCGATGCCGTCAAAAGCATGTTATAATTATGGAAGAGAATGTAACCTAGCCCAATTTTTTTGTTCACCGAAGACAAGTTCAGCTAGGATGGAGGCATCAAAGGCGGATACGGACAAAACAAAGTCGGTTGTTTCAAGAAGAGCATTTTTCGTGACTTCTCAAAAAGTGAGTGACCCGAACGAAGTTAGCACGGGTTAGTTAATTATAAATTTTGCGAAGTCTATACCTTATTTGATACCGGTTCTACCCATTCTTTTACCTCTCTTGCTTGCGCTCAATGTTTAAATTTTACCCCAGAGAAGTTAGACTTTGACTTATTGGTTGAAACTTCGTTAGTAGAAACCTTCGTTACTTCCACTGTTTATAAATCTTGTTTGATTCAAATTGACACTTTCACGTTACCTGTCGATCTTATCTCTTTGAAAATACTTGCCTTTGATGTGATTTTAGAAATTGATTGGTAAACTACTCATCATGCTTTTTAGCTTTTATATTCCTAACCAACCTATTATGCGAATTCAAGCAACTAAACCACTAAATTCAATCATTGTCATATCAAGTCATAAGTAAAGAGCCCCGATCCTTTCGTTGTTGACTTCCTTGTATAGAATGCACCGAAGCCAGACTATCCGTAGGGGACGTCGTGAATGACGATGGCAAGTTGATAGGTATCAATGTGACATAATATCCAAGTCATGGATGAGAGTCACAATTTTGAATGATACTTCTATTATTAATAAATTTCCTAGCATATTCTTGAAGACTTCTTAGCCTACCCCTAGAGCGTGAAATCGAATTTTGTATTGACCCCAGTACAAAACCCATTTCTAAAACTCTTAAATATTTCTTCAACTAAAACAAACGTATAATGTGCCATAGACGTTGGCTCGAGCTGTTAAAGATTACTACTATATCATTCAATATCATTATGGAAGAGCGAACGTGGTAGCTAACGTGTTGAGTAGAAGATCATATGCGTTTATGAGTGCGATGTTGTTAACACAAAAACCCATTTCGTATAAATGATGAAGATAGAGTTAAAGACTCTAGAGACCCACGTGAAGATAACTAGTATATGAGTAGAATCGACTTTAATCGATAAGGTTAAAGTTGCTCAAGCTACACACCCGAATCTGATGAATGTGAAGAAGAAGGTTCAAGAAGGCGTTATCTCAACCCTTGATTTAATTGGCCCATTTGAAATCCTCGATCGAGTAAGAACTGCGGCCTATAGACTCGTTTTACTGCCAAATATGTTGCGTGTTCATAACGTTTATCACGTACCGATGTTACGTAAATATGTGGATGACCCGAACCACGTTATTGAATTAGAACTAGACAAGATAGCAAAAGCTTTAACGTATGATGAGATACGTGTTAAAATCTTGGATAAGAAGGATCATATTCAACACTCAAAGGTTATACCTCAAGAGTTAGAATCTGAAATGAAGTTAAGGTATCCTCATCTATTCGGCATACCAGGTACATACGTAAATTTTGAGGGAAAAATTTCATAAGGAGGGGAGATTGTGAGACCCCAGATTTTATGAATAAAGATTTAAATTTCTCAAAATATTTTTTTGAATATTATGGTGTGAATTTGAGATAATATTATAGTTGTAGGTAGTATTTATAAATTTTGCAAAGTATACAAGTTGTTATTAAATATTCATTATGTCGGAGAATATTCGTACAACGGCACAATCATTGGTGGACCCCACAATGGAATTATTGTCGGATTGAGAAAACGACAAAAATATTTTTATGAAAATAATGGCGGAAGTTTTACCGTTAAAATTGTTGAACTATTCGGTAGTAAAAGTATAGGAATATGCGTGGTTACATAGTAGCACACAGTATTGATTATTGATGCTTATGTGAGAAGTCACTCAGTTTTGGTCAATTATTGCTTCAGTAATTGTTGCATAATATCTCACGTTATTTGATTCAATTATTGTTGATATTTTATATATTGTTAAATCAATAATTGAGATGACAGAGTTATTAATATTATTATTTGCAATATTAACGATGTCTAGAAGTTCTGCCAATGAGAGGTTTGGTCACCTAATTACGCGCCAATAGAGAGAAATCCTTATTGGAAAGCCCCCTCTTTCTTGGGAATGACCTGGTCGATTAATATTGCGAATTATAATAATGATGATAAATGTTGTTAAAAATATTGAGAGGATTTTTATGAAGTATTTGATGTTATTATATGGATCCTCATTTACCCATTTTTCAAAATAAACGGTAGAAAATTATTTTATATTATAAAGGTGGGGCCTACATGTGGGGGCCACATGTGGGGAAAACTAATTTTGGAAATGGGGGGTGGGAGGGTGTATACGTAAAGGGGAGGGAATTTATATATGTGATGTGTTTATATATATATATGTATATGATGTGTGTATATATATAATATATGTGTGTGAGTGAAAAATGGTAGAAAAGTGATAGTATGAAAGTGATGGGTGTAAGATATGTGTGTGTGTGATAGTGAAAGGTGTGAGGTATGTGTGTGTGATAGTGAAATGTGTAAGAGTATAGTGAAAGTGATGTGTGGATGGGAAAGTTAAAATTGTGTGTGAATATATATATATATATATATATATATATATATATATATATATATATATATATATATAATTCGTGTATGTAGAAAAGAAAAAGGGGGTGGGGGATAGTTTCCTTGAAAGAGAGGGAAGTGTGTGATGTGTGTGGGTAATTATATATATAATTTATGTGTTATATATATATATATATATATAGCATGTGTGTGTTGGATGTATATATATATATATATATATATATATATATATATATATATATATATATATATATATATATATATAATATTGTGTGAGTGGAATAATATGGAGATGTTTGTATGATGATAGTAATGTGTGGGTGTTTGAAAGTGATGATTTTGGTGGGTGCATGATGAATATGTTGGGTGAATGTAAGTTACGTATGGGGGAGTGAGAGTATATATATTATTTATATATAATGGAAGTTGACAAAATGGTAAGGGAGGAATCTTACAAAAATTATTACGGTGGGAGATGTTTTTTTTCTTCAAAGCACCATGTGCTAATATGTGTATATAAATATATATATATATATATATATATATATATATATATATATATATATATATATATATATTATATTTTGTTTTACTTGATATATAACATCCGTGATTGCTTGGTAAATCATCCGTGAAATCATCATTCAGTGCACACGGATCAAACAATACCCCTTCAATTCTCCTATAAATAAGATGTTTAATTAGAATTGAAATCACACCAGAAATCCAGAGAATTCTCTTCTATAATCTTGAACGTATTTCTTTAGCGTTTAAGAAAGCTTTGAGTGTAGTTTCTTTAAATATATCCCCGCCCTACCGTCGAAGTACTCTTCTTTATAAGGTAAGGGGTATTATTTCTTTTGTATTCATGAAGAGAACTTCTGTTATTCCATCTTTATTATTCTGTTGGAATAACCTGTATACACGGGCTACTCTATACTTGGTGAAATTCTTCTGTATTCCATTCTTTATTTTTCTTTTGGAATATCATGTCTGTGCGTATACGCCGGACCTGGTTCCGTCTTTATTATTCTGTTGGAATATCCCGTCAGTGCTTTATGCCGGACCTGGTTCCATCTTTATTATTCTGTTGGAACATCCTATTGGTGTAAATTTCACTTTATCTGGTTCCGTTATTTAGTATTCTGTTGGAATAACCTGTCTATGCGAAGTAACGCATGCATGGTGATTTCTGTTGTTATTCTATTCTTTATTATTCTGTTGGAATATCCTATCGATGCGTATTACGTCTGACCTAGTTCCATTATTTATTATTCTGATGGAATAACATGTCTATGCGAAGTACCGCATGCATGGTGATTTCTTTTGTTATTCTATTCTTTATTATACTCAGTTGGTTAAAGTTTTGACTTTTACACTCCATGAAATTAGTGGAATATTCTTGATATTTGCGTTTCATTCAGTATCGTTTCATGGAAATATTCTTCTGAGCATTCTTGAATTTTACTCTACAAAGAAGTATCATGTTGACAATTTGGACGTTATTATTTCCTAGATAAATTAATTCTTGAACTTATTTTATTGAATTCTTATATCATTGTCATCATCGTCATGTTTATATTTTATTGAAAGTCATTTGTGGCCTGTAGTGCATAGATGGACTTGGTATGATTATGACCAAGAATTATTCGGTGTAATCATGACCGTAATGTTACAAATGATATGGTAAAAGTCCTCATTGGCCGTAGTGCATTGATGGATAGTTGTTGGCATGATCATGACAATTGATGAATGCACGAATATCCTTGGCCCATAGTGCATGGATAATTTGTGGTCGTGACCCTAATTAATATCATTGGCCGTAATGCAGGAATGATGTGGATTATTTATTAAGCTGAGTCTCAGCGATAAAAGTGATGAAAACCTTTTTAAATCATAAAAGATAGTAGATTTTATTCTCTACTTGACTTTTTAATGGATTGCATGTTCCGCTGCAGTTAAACTTGATGTCTATTATATTTTATCAGTTTAACATTGTTGAAGACTAATGATAATTTATTCTGCATTATCTTAGTCATAATATTTCTTACTGAGCTAGTTGAGTTCACCCTTTCTTTCACTGTTCTCTTCAGGAAATGAGAACGTAACCGGGACTAGTCGGGGAATGGAGTGATGGTCAGAGATGGTGTCTTAGTAGTTCTCACTATTCTATTAAATAGTGTGATAATAAATGTAATGAGGACTAAATTGAGTGTGGATATTGTCTAGATGACAATATTTGTATTAAAACTCACAGCATGTATTTTGTCGTATTTTACACGACTGTTGTATAATCAAGTTGTATTTGAATTTAGTACCATGTATTTAACGACTCAAGATAGGTGATGTATACCTATTTTGGGGGCATCACAGTTGGTATCAAAGCTTAGGGATATGATCCCTGGCTGAGATGTGAGATAAGAACTAGGAGGGGAGAGACGGGAAATTCCTTCGCTAGTATGACCTACCTAAGTTTATTTGGTATTTAATTGGTCGGTCAGAGTATAGGGATAATAAGTGATATGTTTATTAACCCTTATTTTGTGACAGTGTTTGAAAATGGCATCCAAGAATGATGATTATAGCAATGCAGCACATGAGACAGTTGAGTCTCCACAGATCAATAATCAGGACAATGTGCATCAGGAAGGTGACAATCCTCATACAAACAACAACACTGACCAAATGATGAACGACGGAATGATCAGATGCTTTATGCAATTCATGCAACATCAGGCAGGAGCGGCTCCTATCCAAAATGTAGGTTAAAAAACTGACAACTCTCGGACGATCACCGCTAAGCAGTTCAAGGAACTGGGACCACCAGAGTTCTTGGGAGAGCCAAAACCACTTAAGGCGGAGACGTGGATAAAATAGATCAACAAGATATTTGATGTCTTGGGTTACTTCGAGGAGAAAAAAGTTCCCTTTGCCACCTTCATGTTGCGTGTAGAGGCAGATTACTGGTGGGAATCTGTAAAACGTACCCAACCTGCCGCACTGAAGATGACTTGGGAGAAGTTCCAAGAATTGTTCAACAACAAGTATTTTCCCGAAAGTATTCGTCACATGAAAGAGGTAGAGTTCATTAAGCTGGAGCAAAATAACATGACCGTATCACAGTACGAATCCAAGTTCGCCGAGTTGTCCCGGTTTGCATCCCATTTGGTTGATAATAAGGAGAGAATGACGCGAATGTTTCTAAGAGGTTTGAAACCCGAGATACGTCAATACCTCATTTCTCATAAACTTTGCTTGTATTCAGATGTTGTTAATAGGGCTCAAATATTAGAGCGCGATAATGAGTCAACCCAACCAAAAGAGAGATGCCGACAAAATGAACTTTTCTGGGACTAATTTGGTATTTTTCATGAAAATGGACTAGTTATGAGTAACTGAATTAAATATGTTATGTGAAGTAAGAAAATTGGAAAATAGGATTTTATGGCTTGAGAATACTATATATGATATATGCAGATTTTTTATGAGGGTTTTGGTTATTGGTGATGAAATCTTATGAGTTTGGCATTTTAGGATGATTAAATGCATTAATTAGTGAAGTGTAAATAATTAAAATAAGTTATTTATAAGTTTAAGAAATGATTAAAATATTTTGGTAATATTAATAATATTGGATTATGAGATTATTAAGTGATTTATAACATTTGGATTAAGGTGTTATGAAATCATTGATTTAAAATATTATTTAATGATTAATAATATTAGTAAATGAATTTAATATTATTATATAATGAATAATTTTAAATGGATTTTATAATATAATGAATAATGTTATTATCTTCGTTAAATATTCGTTGTAATATTATTTTCTGTTCAAATCATTTTTGATATAATATTATTCTTGAATTTACTCCACGAAGCAGTATCATGTTGATAATTTGGATATTATTGAATTCTGGATAAATTAAATTATTAAAGTCTTTAAAATTTATCCTCTATCTCATGTGATGGATTCTTTATATCCTTGTCATGATCCTCATGCTTATATTCTGATAAAAGTCATCTTTGGCCTATAGTGTATAGATGGACTATTGTTTATTGGTTTTACAGTTGTATGCCTTTGGCCTGTAGTGCAAAGAAGAATTGTTGATTGGTATCTTTGGCCTATAGTGCAAAGATGACCTATTGTTGAATATCTTTGGCCCGTAGTGCAAAGATGACCTGTTGTTGAATATCTTTGGCATGTAGTGCAAAGATGACCTATTGTTGAATATCTTTGGTCTGTAGTACAAAGGTGAACTGTTAATGCATATCTTTAGCCCGTAGTGCAAAGATGAACCTATTAGTATGATTATGAATACGAACTGTGATTTGGTATAACCATGATCTTTGATGTTTCAGGTAAAGACATGTGATGAAAATTATCTTCGTCCTAGATGAGAAGAGAAATTTAGAACCACAAATATGATTATGAGTTATTCACATGATTGTGGACAGGAGCTGTTGATTGATGTTACAGGGATAAAACATTGTTGGTGGACTTTTAACATGGAGAAGATAATAGTCTTTATGGTCTATTTGACTCTTCTAATGGATTGCTCGTTCCGCTGCAACTATGGTTGAAAAGTTTTATCATCTACCATATGTTCTAAATCTCTGATTTATTACTGACGAAGGCTATTGATAATTTAATTATCTTTAGTCATGATATTCTTTACTGAGCTATTTGTGCTCACCATTTTGCTTCACAATTCCTGTCAGGTAATAAGAGTGTAGCTGGGTCGAACGGGGATAACAGGGGAATAGAACGATGGTCTATAGTTGTTGAGGTTCTCCCTAAACAGTATGGAAATAATTTTATTAAGAACTTTAGATAAGTGTGTTATATTTTATACGTCATTTAATAATTGATTTTGGTGAACAACAATAGGGTGAGGTGAGCCCAACTTTGGAAGGGTGTTTTGCCACTATCATACAAGATGTCTACTGACATACAACCTCGAGTTATCATAAGACAGGATTGTGCACATCCACTTGATGAGTATATCTACGAGCACTACCTATATAATCTTGGAGTTTGGTTGAAATATAATTTTCAATTACAGACAGTGGAGATAGTTATATGTCAAGAGAAGACTCACCATTGGAAAGAACATGATAGTAATATTCTCGTTTTTCTTTGGGGTCTATTGGGTCAACCAAGAATAATTCTCGAGTCATATGATATCTATTATAACTTAGATGCATGGCCTCCTATGTACGAAGGTTTTTTTGAGCATTTTCCAAATATTTTAATTTTTAAAACTTTATTGACTGTACCTTTATGTAACGTATCAATGTGAGTTGTTGACACAAGTTGGTGTCTAGAGTCACAGTTGGCATTTAAACTCATAGTATACGTATTGTTGTATTTTGCACGACAATTGTAATAATAAAGTTGTAGTTGTTTCTGTACCATATATTTGGCGACTCAAAATAGGTTGGGTGGATTGGACCTATTTTAGGGGCGTCACATTTTTGGCGCCGTTGCTGGGGATATTTTAGTATAGATTTTAATATTTTATGATATTAGTTTAATTAGTACAGTGTTACTTAAACATTTTATTTTTGTTCTGTTCGTCTTATTTCAGGTTTTTGAAGTTGGTTTATGCAAACTCTGTTCAAAAATCTAGACTTGCTTCCTTTTGAGGAAGACATTGAGAAACGGTTTCAAAGGCTAAGTAAGTGGATCAAGGAAACAATAGAAGAATTCAAAAACTCTGAAATAGAAGAAGCAATGGCTGCTGAAGAACAGAGAGCGTTGAGGGATTTTGCTACACCCAAGGTGACTGAGCTGCAGTCAAGTATCACCAGGCCTACGATAGCTGCGAACACATTTGAAATTAAGCTTGGGACTATTCAGATGATTCAAAATTCGGTTCAGTTTGGGGGTTTAGCAAATGATGATCCGAATGAATACTTACTCAGCTTTCTGGAAATTTGTGACACCTTCAGGTAAAATGGGGTGTCGAATGACACGGTAAGACTTCGCTTGTTCTATTTTACTCTACGGGACAAGGTGAAAAGTTGGTTACACTCTCTACCCCCGGGATCAATAACTACTTGGGAAGACCTCGCTTATAAATTTCTTGCAAAATTGTTCCCACCTGCAAAAATTGCAAAAATAAGGAATAAGATAACTATGTTTAAACAGCAATATGGGAATCATTGTATGAGGCATGGAAAAGATACAAGGAATTGCTCAGAAAGCGCTCGCATCATGGATTGCCTAAATGGTTGCAGATGAACACATTCTACAATGGGTTGAATAGAAATCTCAGGACCAATATTGATGCAGCTTCGGGAGAAGCGTTTATGGCTAAAAGTTATGAGTAGGCTTACGAGTTGATAGAGACAATGGTAGCTAACAACTACCAGTGGCCCACGGCAAGAATGACACAGGCAAAGGCAGCTGACGTGTTAGAAGTAGTTGGAGTGACGGCAATACAAGCATAGATTTCAGCACTCTCAAAGAAGTTGAATGCTATGTCAGGGGTACAGGCACAACAGGTTGCAGTTATTTATGAATTATGAGCGGGTGATCATCCTACAGATTAATGTGCAATCAACCCAGCATCAGTGCAATTTGTGGGTAGCTACAATTGAATTCCATAAAATACATACAAGAATGCCTACAATTAGGGGAATATAAATCATCCTAACTTTTCGTGGAGTAATAATCAGCATCAGCAATCTCCACGACCATCATTTCCCTAAGGAATTCAGAATCATCAATAACCAGCTCAACATCAAGAGAGGAAATCAGATTTAGAGGAGTTGTTGACAAAGTATATAATAAGAAATGAGGCAACTATGAAAAAACAAGCAATGGCCATGAAATCGCAAGAGATAGCCATTAAGAATCTAGAGAATCGGATGGGACAAATTGCATTAGCATTTAAAAATAGTCCACAAGGGACTCTACCAAGTGACATCGAAAGAAATCCAAAGGGAAATCATGAACAGTGTCAGGCAGTCACCTTGAGAAGTGGAAAATAGTTAGATGGGAAAAGTGCAAAAAATTCAGTTAGAACGGATGCCAAAGTTGATGAGAACAAAATGGGTAAAAAAAAACAGGGCGAGGAAAAGAAAATTGAGAAAACAAAGTTAGATGACAAGCCAGTTGTGTATCCTCCATCGCCATTTCAGCAGAGAGTCTAAAAGCAGAAATTAGACAAGCAGTTCGCGAAATTTTTGGAAGTTTTTCAAAAACTTCATATTAACATCCCGTTCACAGAAGACTTAGAGCAGATGCTAAGTTATGCAAAATTCATAAAAGGGATTTTATCCAGGAAAAAAAAGTTAGAAGATTTCGAAACAGTGGCATTAACAAATGAGTGTAGTGCGATTTTACAGCGAAAGTTACCACCCAAGTTGAAAGATCTAGGGAGTTTCACCATTTTGTGCAAGATTAGGAACATGGAATTTAACAAGTGTTTATGTGATTTGGGGGCGAGTGTGAACCTTATGCCCTTATCAGTTTATACAAAATTGGGTTTGCCAGCTCCAAAGCCTACGAATATCTCATTACGGTTGGTGGATAAGTCAGTCACATACCCACGAGGCATTATAGAGGACATATTGGTCAAGGTTGACAAGTTTATATTCCCCGCAAATTTCATAATTCTGGATTTTGAGGAAGATAAGAAAATCCTAATTATCCTAGGGAGACCTTTCTTGGCTATGGGTAGGACACTCATCGACGTACAAAAGGTGAACTAACTATGAGGGTCCAAGATCAAGAAGTAAAGTTTAACGTTTTCAAGCCCATGAAATTCCCTGCGGATGAAAAAGAGTGTTTCAAGATGGATATCATTGACCAGATAATAAGCGAAGATATGGGTAAAAGTTTGGGTAACGATCCATTGGAAATGACACTATTGGAAGATGAAGAGTTCGATGATCCTGAATTTGTTGATTACTTGCAGGTGCTAGACTCCTTGTCACGAGTTAGCAGATTTAAAACACCATTTGAACCATTGCACTCAGAGGAAAGATCCACAACCAGAATGAAACCATCATTGGAGGAGCCACCTTCTCTTGAGCTAAAGCCACTACCTAAACACCTTAGCTATGCGTATTTAGGCAATTCTAATTCTTTACCTGTTATTATTTCTGCTGCACTTAATTAATTGTAGGAAGAAAAGTTGCTGAGAGTGCTTAGAGAACATAAATCGGCTATAGGATGGACAATTACAGATATCAAGGGAATCAGCCCATCCTTTTTTATGCATAAAATTCTGATGGAAGACGATGCAAAACCGACAGTGGAGCAACAGAGACAGCTCAACCCAATCATAAACGAAGTAGTGAAGAAGGAAATACTCAAATGGTTGGACGCATGTATCATGTATCCAATTTTCGACATTAAGTGGGTCAGTTCGGTTTAATGTGTACCGAAAAAGGGAGAAATGACCGTGGTACAAAATGATGATAATAAGCTAATTCTGACAAAGACAGTGACTGGTTGGAGGGTTTTCATGGATTACAAGAAGTTGAATAAGGCGACTCGCAAAGATCACTTTTCTTTTCCCTTTATCGATCAAATGTTGGACAGATTAGCGGGACACGAGTACCACAACTTATTGGATGGATATTCGGGATATAATCAGATTGTCATTGCCCCTGAAGATCAAGAGAAGACTACTTTCACATGCCCATATGGCACATTTGCATTCAGGAGAATGTCGTTCAGCTTGTGTAATGTACCTACCACCTTCCAACGATGTATGATGGCCATTTTCTCAGATATGGTGGAGAAAAAAGTGGAAGTCTTCATAGAAGACTTTTCTGTCTATGGGGATGATTTTGATACTTGTCTAGAGAATTTGGTGATGGTGTTACAAAGATGCACGAACACGAATCTTATACTTAACTGGGAAAAGTGTTACTTCATAGTTGAGGAAGGCATAATATTGGATTACAAGGTTTCAGCAAAAGGATTAGATGTTGATAAGGCGAAGCTGGAAATGATTGAAAAACTTCCTGCACCAAGTCCAGTCAAGGGAATTCGAAGTTTCTTGGGACATGCTGGGTTTTACAGACGATTTATAAAAGACTTCTCAAAAATTGTAAAACCTTTGTGCAGTCTTTTAGAGAAGGATTCGGTTTATAATTTTATTAGGAGTGTAATTTGGCATTCAAGCTATTGAAGAAGAAATTGACATCAACTCCCATAATCGTCGCACCGGATTGGAACATGCCCTTCGAGTTAATGTGTGATGCGAACGACTATGCGATTGGGGCTGTTTTGGGTCATGTCGAGAGAAGGTATTTCATGCCATATACTATGTAAGTAAGAAACTTACGGAGACTCAAATGAATTACACAACTACGGAAAAAGAATTACTTGCAGTAGTATATGCCTTTGATAAATTCTGGGCTTATTTGATCGGAACAAAGGTCGTAGTTTACACGGATCACTCGACTATTCAGTACTTAATTTCAAAAAAAGATGTTAAGCCACGCCTTATCAGATGGATTCTCCTTCTACAGGAATTTGATTTGGAAATAAAAGTTAGAAAGGGTACGAAGAATCAAGTTGCGGATCATTTGTCAAGGCTGGAAAATCAGGGCAAAAGGAAGTGGATAGGTGTTTAATTAATGAATCATTTCCAGATGTGCAGCGATTTGGAGTCACTACGGAATTCCCATGGTATGCGGACTTTGCCAACTTTCTAGTGAGCAACATCCTTCCCCATGAGCTTACTCGTCAACAGAAGAAGAAATTCCTACATGACGTCAAGTGGTACATGTGGGATGAGCCATACCTATTCAAACAGTGCGCCGACAACATGATTAGAAGGTGTGTGCCCTATAGCGAGGTGAACAATATTTTGCATGAATGTCATTCGTCTGCATACGGGGGACATTACAGTAGTGAGAGAACAATGGCAAAAGTGCTTCAAGCCGGGTTTTATTGGCCTACATTGTTCAAGGACGCTCACCGGTTTGTTAAAAGTTGTGAGATGTCAAAGGGTGTGCAACATATCGAAAAGGAATGAGATGCCACTACAAAAAATTTTGGAAGTTGAAATTTTTGATGTTTGGGGCATTGATTTTATGGCGCCATTTCCATCATCATTTGGTAATTAGTACATATTGCTTGAAGTTGACTACGTATCAAAATGGGTTGAAGCTACAACACTCCCAACTAACGATGCTAAATTGGTCCTCAAATTCTTGTAAAATAATATCTTTACAAGATTTGGCACACCAAGAGCTATTATAAGTGATGAAGATAGTCACTGCTGCAACAGATCATTTACAACTCTCTTGGCAAAGTATGGTGTCAACCATAAGGTGGCGATAACATATCATCCCCAAACAAGTGGGCTAGTTGAAGTTTTAAATAGGGAGGTAAAAAGAATCTTGGAAAATGTGGTGAACCCAAATAGAAAGGATTGGTCTCTCAGGTTGGACGATGCACTATGGGCCTACTGAACTGCATATAAAACACTAATTGGTTTGTCACCATACCAATTGGTCTATGGGAAAGCTTGTCACCTACCGGTCGAGTTACAACACAAGGCTTACTGGGCAATTCAGAAAATTAACTTCGATCAAGCAGTTGTGGGTGAAAAGAGACTACTTCAATTAAACGAGCTCGATGAATTCCGACTTCAAGCTTACGAGAACTCTAAGCTATACAAAGAAAAGGTCAAGAAATGGCACGACCAGAAAATCATGCACAGAACGTTTGAACCAGGGAAATCAGTACTACTTTTCAACTCAAGGTTGAGGTTGTTCCAGGGAAAGTTAAAATCAAGGTGGTCGGGTCCATTCACCATCAAAAGAGTTTTCTCACATGGCGCCGTTGAACTCTATAGTAGAAACCCATTGGAGACTTTCAAGGTCAATGGTCAATGGTTGAAGAATTATTGGGGTGGCAAATCCAACATGGATGTCATCGCAATCATATTATCTGACGTACCATAAACAGGGAGTAGTCAGGCTGAACGACTTAAAATCAAGCGCTAATTGGGAGGCAACCCAATCGTACTTTTATTTTTCACATTTCTATTCATAACTGTCAAATTATAGTTGAACATAATTAGTAATATAGAATAAGTTCATAGACTAATTAGTTAAGTTGCATATTCTTGATAATCTCTCTATCATGCTGATAATCTACTCACATTTAGGTTTCATGATATCTCAGGAATTTAACAAGCTCAAAACGTAGACTAGCAGGTCAGAAAAGAGGATTACAGAGCCCAATTGTAGTGTGCACCCCCGTCGGGGTGGGGGTCTTCCAATTCCAAAGACAGTGTGCATGCCCGCTTCACATATCCTCTAATTGTCCTTCCCCACAACTCTCAATCCCACCACACCTACATCCCACGTTTTGGCAAGTTATAATCCCACTACTTTAACACACACACCCATTACTTCAGTCCATTACTCCAAACCTCAAGCCTTTCCATCACACCATCTCTATAAATTCACTCTCTCATAACCCTTATTCACTACATACTCTCAACTCCACCTACTATAGCTACGAATTAGAGTTTTTATTGAGGTAAGTGTATAACAATTGAGAGTGAGTGCCTTGTTTTCTAATTCCCTCCTCCTAGCACCATAGTAGAGTAAAATCACTGTGCACACCACGTGTTCGACAGTTTGTGTGAGCCAAGTTTGGGGGGGGGGGGATATTGTGTTAAGACTTCCTAATTCAATGGCATCTAAATCCACATCAAAAAGGCAACGGGGAAAGAGTTCTACAACAACACCACCATCACGAACCTTCGACCGACTCAAATTTATAAGTGTCGCCGTCGCCGACCGCTACGACTACATGGCCAGAAAAGCACTCACACCGGAGTGGGGGTTGGCACCGGACCATGTCGACGGTGAGATGATGCAACAGATATATTAGAAAGGCTGGAACAAGTTCACGGAGGAACCCGAGGCCGTCGTTGTATGGTCAATGAGTTTTATGCAAATGCCGAGGATAAGGCCCCTTTCAATGCTTTTGTGCGAGGAAGATTAGTACCTTTCAGTGCCAATGCCATCAACACATATTATCAGTTACGGGTGTGACGCCCCCAAAACAGGTATAAATCACCCATCTTGAGTCTCTAGATATCACACTACATAAATCAAATATAACTTAATTAATGCAACTGTCGTGCAAAATACGACAAAACATAGCTGAGAGTTTAAACACGAATATTGCCTTCTAGACAATATCCACTCTCAATGGAGTCCTTATTATAATTATTATCACACTATTTTAAAAAAATAGTGAGGACTAATATAGCCACCATCTCGGACTGTCAATCCGTTCCCCGACTCGTCTCAGCTATAGTCTCATTTCCTAAATAGAACAGTGAAAGAAAAGGGTGAGCTCAACTAGCCCAGTAAGAAATATTATGACTAAGATAATGCAGAATCTGTAGCCTTCAACAGTGTTAAACTGATAAAATACAATAAACATCAAGTTTAACTGCAGTGGAATAAGCAATCCATTAAAAGAGTCAAGTAGAACATAATGTCTACAATCTCCTCTAGATTAAAAGTCCATCGTTAATATTTCATTCCCGTAATACTCAACAAAAGTTCTTTGTTATACCCAAGACAAAAAGAACTATCATCACCTGTCTTCACCTAAACCACCAAAGATTATAGTTAAATCCATAATTCATATTTATAATCATGTAAATCAACAGTTTCTCCTTGCCACAAAGGCTTAATAGAACGTTTACTCAATATCCTCACCCTAAAGGCTAAATTTATTCAAATGTAATAACAATGGTCATACCAATCAGTTCTCTACCTTTGCACTACAGACCAAAGATATTCAACTATAAAACCAATAGTCATGATCATACCAATCAATTGTTTGTCAGTGCACTACAGCCAAAGATATTCAACTTTAATTAATGGTCATGATCCTGCCAATCACATCATCGAATTATCCATGCACTACGGGCCAAGGATATTCGTTATTATCACCAGTGGTTATGATCATGTCATACACCTGTCCATCTTTGCACGTAAGCCAAAGATATACAACTATAAAACCAATAATCAACAGTCCATCTTTGCACGTAAGCCAAAAATATACAACTATAAAACCAATAATCAATAGTCCATCTATGCACATAAGCCAAAGATATTCAACTATAAAACCAATAATCAACAATTTATATTTGCACGTAAGCCAAAGATATACAACTGTAAAACCAATAATCAACATTCCATCTTTGCACGTAAGCTAAAGATGACTTTCATCACAATATAAGCATGAGGATGATGACAATGATATAAGCATTAATCAAACGAAATCAAGGATAAATATTAAAGACTTTAAATTTATCCAGAGTTTAAAAATATGCAAATTGTCAACATGATACTGCTTTGTGGAGTAAAATTCAAGAATAATATTCATGTACCAAAAATAATTTGCACAGAAAAGAAATATATTTTTGGGTAAATAGTACCCCGTGAATAGTAACTCGTAAATAGTAACTCGTAAATAGTACTCTGTATTCGTACATAGTACCGTATACATAAATAATGTCATATACGCAAATAGTGCCATATACATGAATAGTGCCGTATACGTAAATAGTGTCGTATACGTGAATAGTAATCCTGGCACAACAAGATAAAGTTTCACAATAAAATATATATCAATATTTATAACACCTTAATCCAAATGTTATAAATCACTTAATAATCTCATAATCTAATATTATTAATATTACCATAATATTTTAATCATTTCTTAAACTTATAAACAATTTATTTTAATTGTTTACACTTTATTAATTAATGCATTTAATAATCCTATAATGCCAAACTCATAAGATTTCATCACCAATAACCAAAACTCTCATAAAAAATCTTCATATACCTTATATAGAATTCTCAAGCCATAAAATTCTATTTTTCAATTTTCTTACTTCACATAACATATTTAATTTATTTACCCATAACTAGTCCATTTTCATGAAAAATACCAAATCAGTACAAACAAATTTTATTTTCTGGGATTTAGCAAAATATAGTCCCACATTGAACATATATTTTTCTCAGAATTTTTAAAATTCATTTACTATTTTTCATATGGGTAAAACTGCCGAATATTTAGACATTTATCAAAAATTATACTTTTGTCCAAAAATTCCGAAATTTACAAGGTATACTGTTGTTATATAGATGTACTCCCAATAACAATTTCACCAATTTTGGAGTTAACCACAAGGAGTTATAAGGGTTTACTTTTAAAATAGTTTTTTTCTATAAAATTCATAACTCCTAATGTATACATCCAAAAATTGTCATTTTTGGACACAATCTAGAAAACTCATCAAATTATCATTTTAAATTTTTTTCAGAATTTTTGAGGGTCGGAAAAATTATGAAACTGCCCCTGGCAGAAACCCCTTACTTACAACGGTTGAACGAAAATAATATTCCTTACGAATATTGAACAAAAATAATATTCCTTACGAATATTAAACGAATATAATAAATATTGAATGATAATAATATTCATACAAATATGAAAAATAATATCTCTTCAGAATATAAATATAATAACCCTTACGAGTATTGTAAGAAAATAACCCTCTTCATGAATACGAAAGAATAATACCCCCTACCTGAGAAGAAAACTGATTACTGGAATAGTGAGGTAGCAGACTTCTCTTCTTCTTTCTCTCTATAATTTCTCTATAATAATTTCTCTTGTGAAACTTAGTAAATTGGTGAGAAATAAAGGAAGAATGAGCTTCTATTTATAGGAAAATATAGTTTCAATAATTGCACATTTTGGGGCTCAAAATATTACAGTATAATACCTTCCTCTTTTTCTTCATTTTTAATTTAGTCCTGCAAGTATTATCAAACTTGCACCACTTCCCCTAATAGTAAATCATGTGAATCAATAGTTCTAAACATATGAAAAAATTAATTATAGTATAGTACCTTCATCTATACCTCCATTTTTAATTTAGTCATGAAAGTATTATCAATCTTGCACTAACTCCCCTAATAGTAAATCATGTGAATCAATAGTACACACATGTAAACACATAGTTATAAGCATGTGAATTAATAGCAATTAATTGTTTATTTATCTGGTGAATTACCCGATTGATCAATATAACCTTCAGACATTAATTATTATCGAAATAAATGTCAATTTTTACTAACACTAATAATTCTCACACAATGGAATTATCAATTTCATCTTTAATCAATACGAACTTATTCATCATTAATATTATAACTCACAATATTTAACAACCAGGTCGTTCCCAAGGAAAGAGGGGGTTTTCTAATAAGGATTTCTTCCAATTGGCGCGCAATTAGATTATCTAACGTCTCCTTAACAAAACTTCTAGACATTGTTAATATTCTAAATAATAATATGAATAATTTTATCGTTTCAATTATTGATTTAATAATATAAAATATTATGACAATAATTGAATAAAACTGAGTGACTTCTCACGTAAGCATCAATAATCAAAAATACTATACAATACCGTGTGCTACTATACAACCACGCGTATTACTATACTTTTATCACCGATTATTTTATGACAACTTGTTTACTTTGAAAAATTTTAACATATCACCCTTAACTTTAACCTTTTATCAATTTAACCATTTACTAAATAGAATAATTATAAGAAAATTGGATACTTTCATTTCATAAAATTCGGGGTCTCACAACGGGTGCCTCGACATTGCAATTATGCTCACTTACGTGACAATGATCCCGATTATGAGACCATATTAAAGGAAATGACTAAACCGGGCACAAAATGGATCAAGGGTCGAAAAGGTGGCACGATTTTTCAGAGCAAAGATCTCAACAGATATGGTAAGATATGGTATGCATTCTTGTGTGCCAAATTATTTTCATCCACACACACGTCCAACGTGACCAAGGAGAAGGTTGTGCTCTTGTATGCCATTGTACAAGATTTCATCATCGATATTGGAGCAATAATCAATTTCTCAATTCGATAGTGCTTACGAGGACATTTCTCGGGCGGCCTGCCACACCTATCACCCATATGTGGGTTGTGTAGGCAGGCAGGAGTTCGATGGTCCGATGATGAACCTACCTTGATGCTGTTTTAGATACTAGATTCGAGAATGATTGTATGGTACTTGGTGTGTGAAGGCGGCGAATCACATCCGAGAGGATTAGGCTTTGTATTTCTTCAGCTTCAGAGGACGAGGCTGACGCTGAAGATACTTCAGATGATGACGAGTTTTAGGAGGATGCACCGATGGGAGAACAAGGAGCAGAGGAGGTCCCACAGTCCGAGGCAATTTTTAGTCCTCAGTTCCTTAACTTTCAGCGACAAATGGATGAGCAAAATAAGCAAACAAGACGAGAAATGAGGCGACTCACAGCAAGACAGGACCACATGTTCGAGGCTATGAACCTATCATTCGCATCCTTGAACATGACACTCCAAAGCTTCAATCCAAATGCTCAATTCCCATATCAGTAGCCAGTCTCAATGCCATGATTCCCACCAAGTGACTCGGATGAAGAAGACCAACAACCACCACCACCATAGACTTAGGTGATTACAAGGAAGTCCTCACATTTTAATTGCTATATCTATACAATGAGGGCATTGCAATTTTCAGGTTTGGGGGGGGGGGGGAATTTACTTTCATGTTTGCATATTTAAGTTCATTTTAGTTCAGGATTATCAAATGTTGCATACATGTAATCATGCATTTTTATAATAGCTTAGGATCATAAATAGTGTTTATTTAGTTATTTATTTATTGTTGCATTCATGTTATGTTCACCATCCTTATATATATAAAAAAATTAGTTAAATAATGTGTTAATTTTGCATATGTCCAGCAATTGTTATAAGTTCATTTTTGTTTGGCCGATGATGAGATTGAGATTAAGTCGACAATTATAGTACTGATTATTAGAACCCTGATGTAGTTTCTGTTATGAATTGGATCTTATTCTTGTTTGAAACTGATATAAAAAGGGTAGTACGTTAATAACATGTGTCGACTAATTAGTTCAAATTGATACATAAAGAGTTTCTAAAGGATAATGCTAGTGTAAATGAGAAAATGGCAAGGATAGGCAGTGAAGAAGAAGAATTAGGCAATAAACTAAGTTTGGGGGATCAAGTATGGTATATAAGCTTATCTAATTTTTTTTTAATAATTGAGTCTTGTGGTGGGTTGAGAGAATCATGCAAAGCACTCCCCATAAACACAATTCTGAGATGGAGCATAAAATGCACTCACTATATATATATATATATATATAAGAATAAAATGGGAAATAAGAGCAAAAAGCCCCCGTGATTGATAAAAAAAGACAAAAAAAGAAGAAAACATAAATACCGTATTTGGACCCTTAATATTGGTGATTGTTTAATTTTAGTTGGATCTTGTCTGTCTTTGAAATTCTTGAGTTTACTCTGTAGTATTCCTTATAAGAAATTGGTTATGTGTTGAATTTGAATCTTTATCAGTTATCACGGATGTTGGACATACACACTATACCTGTGATAATGGTTTAAGATTCGAGGACTAATAAGGAATTATTAATTGGTTTTGGTGATTATGAGTTGTAGTGTTTGTCTGATTTCATTGAGGCCAGTGAAATAATTTTGATTCTATGATACTGTTGGATTCAAAGACGTATAGTTTTGATGCATTACATATCATTGCATTGCATTGTATAGCATAGTATTTTGTTTTGTGCTCGAGGACTAGCACGGTTTAAGTTTGGGGGATTTTGATAAGTGGATTTTATATCCATAAATCGGTTTCTAATTCAAGCTTATTCAATGTTAAATCCTTGATTTTAAGTTTGTTTTTACTTGTTTATTGTTATTTTGTGTGTAGGGTGGTTGGTGTAGCAAGTGATAAAGAAAGGAGGCATTTAGAGTAATATTGGAGCAAGTTTGGAGTTTAACCAAAGTCAGAAGTAAGAAGCATAGCCCGCTGGGGCGGGCCTTTTTTAGCCTTACACCCCCGCCGGGGCGGGGGTTCCCGAAACTAGATTGTCCTAATTTAATTCCAACACTGTTGGGACTTGAGTTGAGTACTTACATGGCTTTGGGACTTTAGATGGCATGGAAGTGAGCTGAGATTACGTGTGTAGAGATATATTAACAATTAGAACAAGATCAAATAACACAGAGGGCAATTAACAGAGATTAAGGACAGATTTTCATATCGAGCATTGGAGTGAAGATTTTGAAGGAACTTTCATATCGATTGCGGATTAAGGCTAAAGTGAAGGGTGTTCTGATTTATTCTTCGCTTGGTTTTATATTTATAATTGAAAGGATGATATCTTAAATTTATTCAATATTATTTCATTGATGATGAACTAGTTTACTTTTTAGGCTTATGACGGATCTTTAAGTGAAACAATGATTATGTAATTTTGATTTTCAGTTTAATAAGCTATTATCTAGTTTATCTATTTAATTTGAGCTTGAATTTATGGATTGCCTGATCAACAGTTCTTTGTGGACTTGTATGAATTCTAGAGAGGAAGTATGAGTCTAGACTAAGTTAATATAGCATATGTTCTTGAATTTTGTTAATGAACAGAATCTTGATGAATGTTAAGGTAGAGATATGCTTGATATCGCATGTAATCAGATAAAGGGCTTAAGCTTAAACCTTCTTTAATTATAATTCACATAGAGATATAGTGAGTTAGTTGATTAAGGTGTTTAACTTGCGTCTATCTAAATTGTGGATTTGAGTTAATACGGTATTAGTACATCGAGAGGTGGCTAGTGCTACATACGTGTTCTTGATTAATAAACTGGATAGTGAATTGAACTGGGATTAAGGTGTAAAAATCAGAGTGAAGCTTAGGGTGAAGTCGTAATCCTAATTCTCCAATAATTATTTAAAATTTTATTTTTTAGATTTGTGATTGTTTTGTGATTATATCATTTTTAATAATTAGTTTAATATCTTTAATTATTAATTTGGATAGTTTAATAAAATTAGGATTAATAAAAAATTGATAATTGTGAGGTTAAAATCCTTACTGATTTCTCCGTGGGAACGATACTCTACTTACTATTATATTACTTGTTGACCACGTATACTTGTGTGTTATGCATAATTAGATTTTACCCAACAATTAGCGATAACGGGACCAACTTCAACAAGCAAACCAACAAAATCAACAGCCAGAGTCTTCTACAAGACAGTTCAGGATACGGTAGCCGGGGATGAAATACCAGGTATTATTCAAAATAAATTTTATTTTCTTATATATAATTTTCTTATATATATATATAGTAAATTATTTTATAAAGAAATTTTGAAGGAGGAATTTGAGTTCTATTAGAAATCAAATTTCCGTTTAATCGGATAGACAAACTTTAGGCTGAATAGTTAAAGATTAGTCGATCAAATCTGATCGAGATCTACTTGAAATGACTGTGTATGTTATTTACCCTACTGTATATTACTTTTGAAACGGTGATTCCGGGGACGGAATCCTTATAAGGGAGGGTGAATGTAATAACCCAATATTTTCAATATAATTAAATAAGAAATTTTGTGTATAAATTTTTTTTTAAAATAAAAGGTGGGGAATATGAAAAAGGTAAAAAGTATGTATTTATGTGATAAATAAAAATTATTTATTACATGAATTATTGCAAATAATTTTTTTAAGGAATTATTAATCATTATAAATTATATTCTTATAATAAATTAATTATGTAGTATAAATGTTTTTATTCTTTATTTTCCATAAAAAATATTATTAAAATATTATTTAAATAATATATGGAATGATTATTAGAATTATTATAATAACTAATTTATTATATGAATTTATTTTTGTTTAATTAAGTTAATTTTTTTTAACTTAATAATGGTGTATATGAATGTTATGTCGGATATGTATTCAAAACCCTAATTCTGGCTTGAGGAAGTAGCATTCCTTGGGCACGTGATATTAAATCATGGAATATCTGTTGACCCGAAAAAGATTGAAACAATTCAAAGGTGGGAACAACCTAAGTAAGTGACCGAAGTTCGTTTCTTTCTCGGCTTAGTTGATTATTATCGGAGATTTGTAGAAGGGTTTTCTCAAATCGCTACTCCATTAACTCAGCTAACTCGGAAATATACAAAATTTGGTTGGAGCGAGGAATGTGAGAAGAGTTTTCAAGAACTCGAGAGGAGACTCATTTCAGCACCTGTTCTGACAATACCATCTAGTTCGGAGGGATTTGACATCTACAGTGATGCTACAGGCAAAAGTTTAAGATGTGTTCTCATGCAACATGGAAAAGCCATAGCCTATGCCTCACGACAACTCAAAGAATATGAGAGAAATTATCCTACTCATGATCTAGAGTTGGCAGTTGTCATTTTTGCGCTTCAGATTTGGAGGCATTACCTAAATGGAGAGATGGTGGAGATCTATACGGATTATAAAAGCCTCAAATATTTCTTCTCTCAAAAGGAACTCAACATGCGGTAACGACAATGGGGCTTGAGCTGTTGAAAGATTACGATCATACCATTCAATACCATCCTAGAAAAGCGAACGTAGTAGCTGATGCATTGAGTAGAAGATCATATGCGGGTATGAGTGTGATATTGTCAACGCAAAGGCCCATTTTGTATGACTTACAAAGGATGGAAATAGAGTTAAAGACTCCAAGGACCCATGTAATGATGGCGAATATACGAGTAGAACCTACTTTAATTGATAAAGTTAAAGCTGCTCAAGCTACAAACCTGGAGCTGATGCGTATGAGGAAGAAAGTGCAAGAAGGTGTTATTTCGGAAGTAAGAATCGATGAAGAAGGAATACTTCGTGTTAACTCCAGACTTTGTGTTCCTAACGATTCTGACTTGAAGTATAAAATCATGATGGAGGCGCACAACACACCATTTGTAATCCTTCCTGGGAGTACCAAAATGTATCATGATCTTCGACATACATTTTGGTGGAGCAATATAAAGAAAGAAATAGCAAGGTTTATCTCAAGGTGTCTAACTTGTCAACAAGTCAAGGCGGAGCATTAAGTGCCAAAAGGTCCATTGCAACCACTTGAAATTCCAAAATGGAAATGGGAGCACATTACCATAGATTTCTTTACTGGTCTTCCCAAGGTTTCTCAAGGCATAGATGCGATTTGGGTCATTGTTGATAGATTGACCAAGTCTGCTCATTTCTTACCGATACGAGAAAACTATACACTTGAACGTCTTACTTGTATGTACATAAATGAGATTATAAAATTACATGGTATGCCAGTATCCATAGTTTTTGATCGAGACCCAAGATTTACTTCACGATTTGGGTTATTTTGCAAAAAGCTATGGGCACGGATTTACGATTTAGTTCGGCGTATCATCGTTAAATGGACGGGCAGTCGGAGAGGACTATTCAAACTCTTGAGGATTTATTAAGATTTTGTATCCTTGACTTCAACGAAAGTTGGAACAAGTTCTTACCATTGGTGGAGTTTTCCTACTACAACAGTTATCAAGCAAGTATTGACATGACTCCATTTGAGGCGTTGTATAGAAGAAAGTGTCATTCTCCAGTATGCTGGGATGATGTGCGTGAAGTTGGTACATATGACTATGAAAAAGATTCAAACGATCCGACAATGTATAAAAACCTCACAAGATCAACAAAAGAGTTATGCTGATCTTCATCGAAAGGATGTGAAATTCAATATTGGAGATCATGTGTTGTTACGTGTTGCTTTATGGAAAGGAGTTACAAGATTTGGAAAGAGAGGAAATCTTAATCCTTAATTCATTGGCCCATTTGTAATCCTCGATCGAGTAGGAACTGTGGCCTATAGATTCGCCTTACCGCCAAGTATGTATCATTTTTATAACGTTTTTCGCATATCTATGTTACGTAAATATGAGAAAGACTCGAACCACATTATTGAATTAGAACCGGACAAGATAGCGGAAGATTTAACATATGAAGAGGTACCTGTTAATGTGACGCCCCCAAAATAGGTCCACACAACCCCTTCTGAGTCGCCAAATACATGGTACAGAAGCAACTACAATAGTGATTGACTTTAATGGTTTGGTTGCTTGAATTCGTACAACAGGTTGATTAGGAATATAAAAACTAACAACCTTACGAAAACAATCAATTTTAGGATGATGAGTGGTTAACCAATCAATCCCTAAAATCACATCAAATGCAAGTATTTTCAAAGAAATGAGATCAACAGGTAATGTGATGGTGCCAACCTGAATCAAGCAAAATTTATAAACAGTGGATATAACGAAAGTTTCTCCTAACGAAATTTCAACAGATAAGTCAAAGTCTAATTTCTCAGGAGTCAAGTTCAAACGTTGAGCACAAGTAGGAGAGACAAAAGAATGGGTAGAATCGGTATCTAATAAGGTATAGACTTCGCAAGAATTTATAATTAACTAACCTGTGCTAACTTCGTTCGGGTTACTCGCGTTTTGGGCAGTCACAACAAACGCTCTTCTAGGATCCGCTGACTTTGACTTGTCCGGGACAGCCTTTGGAGTCACCATCCCCGTTGGGCTTAGTTTTGCTACAGGACAATCTCGAGCTATATGACCGTCTTTTTCATACCTAAAACATACCTTGGAAGGCTGTGAATAGTTTGGAATTATGTGTTCGTCCTCTCCGTATCTGTAGCATCTAGCTGGCGGTCTTTCTCCTCCCCTAGAATTTGTTGCTGGTGCCGACGTCTTCCCGTCATTGTTGAATCTTCTCTTTCCAAAATTTCCACTTGACTCACCTTTCCTATTATCTTGGCCATGATTACAACCGAAGTGGTTACCATTTTTGGCATGGTAATTTCCTCCACGATTATTATCATTATCTCAATGGCCGTTACCATCGGTACGATTATTATCGTGTTGTTGGTCGCCCGGTTGAAAAGACTCATTATCTCGCTCTAATAATTGAGTCATGTTCACAACATCTGAATGTAGAGAAAATTTGTGAGAGATAAGGTATTGACAAATTTCTGGTTTTAGACCTCTCAGAAACATCCGCGACATACGTTCCCCATTCTCTACCAAATGAGGTTAAAACCTAGATAACTCCGCGAACTTCACCTCGTACTGGGACACCGTCATGTTATTTTATTCCAGTCTAATAAACTCTACCTCCTTCATATGATGAATACTTGCAGGAAAGTACTTGTAATTGAATAGTTTCTGAAACGTTTCCAAAGACATATTGAGTGCGGCTGGCTGGGTACGCTTCACAGATTCCCACCAGTAATCTGCCTTACCACGGAACATAAAGGTGGCAAATGGAACCTTCTGTTCCTCTGTGCATCCCAAGACATCAAATATCTTGGTAATTTACTTAACCCACATTTTTGCCTTGATCGGATCCGGCTTTCCCAAAAACTCCGACGGTCCCAACTCCTTGACTTGCTTAGTAGAGACCAGCTATGAGTTGCCATTATTTCTACCTGCATTTTGAACAGTAGCCTCTCTCGTCTGATTTTGAATGAACCGTAAAAAGCTTCTGAACATCCCATCATTCATCGTTTGATTGGTGGTGTTGTTTACAGGAGGAATATTGCCTTCCTGATGCACATTATCCTGGTTGGTGATTCGAGGTATCTCAACGGTCTTATTCATTCCTCTGTTAATATTTTCAGCTTCCATTCTCAAATACTGTCACAAAATAAGGCTTAATTAAACAAATTAAGATATCACATATTAACCATATGCTCTGGTTGACCAATTAAATACCAGATAAGCTTAGGTAGGACACACTAGCGAAAGATTTACTCTTTTCTCCACTCCTAGTTCTATTCCTCGATCTCCGCCAGAGACCATATCCCTAAGTTCTGATACCAACTGTGACGCCCCCAAAATAGGTCCACACAACCCATTCTGAGTCGCCAAATACGTGGTATAGAAACAATTACAACTTCATTATTACAATTGTCGTACAAAATATGACAACATATATACTATGAGTTAAAATACAAATATTATCTTCTAGACAATATCCACACTCAAATAAATCCTCATTATAATTATTGATACACTATTTTATAAAATAGTGAGGACTACTAAACAACTTTATTGAACCATCACTCCACACCCCGACTAGTTCCCGCTATATTCTTGCCTCTCGAGAAGAAAAATGGAACAAAAATGAAAATGGTGAGCGCAACTAGCCCAGTAAAGAATATTATGACTAAGATAATGTATAAAAAATTATCCTTAGTCCTCAACAGGGAAAAATCTAAAAGAATATAATAGACAACAAGTTTTAGATCAACAACTGCAGCGGAAATAATAATTCATTAGAAGAGTTAAGTAGAGAATGAAATCTACTATCATATATGAATTTAAAAGTCCATCATCAATATTTTATCCTTATAACATCAATCAATATACATCTTGAATCAAATATTCATCTTTACACTATGGGCCAAAGATATTCATTTGTATCACCAGTTGGCCATGGTTATCTCAACACATGTTCAACTTTGCACTACGGGGCAAAGATATTCATCAGGTAATCATTCATCTTTGCACTACATGCCAAAGATATTCAGTTATATCATCATTTAGGACTGAGGATCATGAAAAATATTTTTAAGAAACGAATCGAGTGAGACAATAAAACAAAATTAGGGATTCATACTTTAGATAATTCAAGTTCAATAACTCTCCATAATAAACCATAGTGGAGTAAAATTCAAGAATGAAGATCAAAACATGGATACAATCAAAGATAGTAACCATAATAGACATCTGGGACAAAGAAGAGAAAATTTCATTTTTCGGTGAATAGTGTCGTATTTGTGAATAGTGTTGTATATGAGAATAGTGTCGTATACGTGAATAGTAATCCCGACACAAAAAAGATAGAAATTACACAAGAAAAATCATACTTCATGAACAATACTCGTGAATAGTATCGTATTCGTGAATAGTGTCGTATACGTGAATAATGTTGTATACGTGAATAGTAACCTCGACATGAAAAGGTAAAAATTTTATAATAAAATTCATTGCAATATTTCAGTATAATGATATTGAGAGAATAACATCATTTACGAAGAAAATAACATCCCTTACCTCAAAAGAATAGTACCTCTGGCTGGAATATCAGATATAACGCTGAAGGAAACTTGCACCGTATAGCAACACTCAAAGTATCGAAATACTCAAAAAAATACGCTCGATAATATATAGAGAGAAAACTTCAGATTCTGGTGTGATTTTCAATTCTAACTGAAGCATCCTATTTATAGGAAAATGCTTAGAACACTAAAGCAGAAAATTTAATAAAATAATAATATTAATTAAAAAATTTCACGCCCACCTCTTGAAATCTGAATTCAGCACATTTAAAACACATGTGGGGCCCACCCAATTGCAAAAAAAAACGTTTTTTCTTAAAATAAATATTTTAAACTCCAAAAATTAATTATTCTGGAACTTCAATAATTCATAATAAATAGCCCTTTTATTAGAAAAATTCAAATCTTATGTCCATTCCATAAGAAATTCAATTCTCTACAACTTTGTAGCTTTAAGTTTTTCCAAATTCTAAACAGAAATTGACCGAAATCCACATACGGACGATTTTGCCGGCTATAATCAAATTTCAGTCAAAAATGGGGTCCACCAAAATGTTTAACATGTTATTAGCATTTATTGTAACAAAAATACTCTTCCTCCTCATTTATTCATATATCACACATTCATTGTAAAAATATCACCATTATTATATTATTATATTATAGCATTATACATTCATAATGTAATATTTGAATGGATTATTTTATCAGAAAAGATAAAATATTAATTTTCAACAATTGTCACTTTTCTAAAAATTCCTCCATTTATATCTATATAAAATAAATATTTTCCTTATCATATATATCAATAATTAATTATTCACAAATAATATTACAGAATCATAATAATGACAACCAGGTCGTTCCTAAGAAAGAAGGGGTCTTCTGGTAAGGATTTCTCCTAAATGGTGTGTAATTAAATAACCTCTCCTAGATAGAACTTTCTTAGACATTGCCAATAATGTTATCTAATAATATTATTCAAATAATATGAATTATTGATCTGATAATAGGAAATACTGTGCAGTGACAATTATAGAAACAACAATAATATAAAATATCAACGTAGCAATTATTGAATCAATAAAATAAAATATTGAACAGTAATTATTGTAACAATTATTGAGTAGTGTCTTCTTACATAAGAATCAATAATTGGTGCAATACTGTGTGCTACTGTTTAACACCGCGTATTACTGTGTTCTAACCACAAGGTATTCTAACAGTGTTAACGGTAACAACTACAATGCTATTTATAAAAACTCATTCTTGTAGTTTTCTTCATCCGTTGTTATTTATAAAAAACTAATACTTGCCATTTTCTTCATCTGACAGTTTTCCGATATGGGGCCCATAAATAGCTGCGTCGTCGTATGAATATTTTTCGACAGCAAGAATATTCCACAACCAAATGAATATTCCACGACAATAATGAATATTTTATAACCATTTACTTTTTTAAAATATTTGCGCATTTTACCAATAACTAACCACATTAATCGAATCAACCTCTTACTATTTCAAAATAATAAATAGAGGAAATTCTATTTTATTAAAAAAAAATTGGCGTCTTACAGTTAAAATCTTGGATAAGAAGGATCATATTCTACGCTCTAAGGTTATACCTCCAGTCAAAGTTTTGTGGAGAAACAACGATGTGGAGGAAATGACATGGGAGTTAGAATCTGAAATAAAATCAATGTATCATCACCTCTTCGACATATCAGGTACGTACCCTAATTTTGAGGATAAAATTTCATAAGGGGAGGTTGTAAGACTCCAACTTTTATGAATAAAGATTAATTTTTCTTGAAATATATTTTTGAATATTATGGTGTGGATATGCTATAATGTTATAGTTGTGGGTAATATTTATAAATTTTGCAAAGTAAGCAAGTTGTTATAAAATATTCGATTGGTCGGGGAATATTCATTTTAACATGGAATATTTTAACATAATCATTAGTGGACCCCACAACAGAAGTATTGTCGTAGTTAGAAAATGACAGAATTATCTTTTTATAAAAATAAATGGCGAAAGTTCTACCATTAAACTGTTGAACTACCCGGTGGTAAAACTACAGTAATACGTGTGGTTGCATAGTAGTACACGGTATTGATTATTGATGCTTATGTGAGAAGTCACTCAGTTATGCTCAATTATTGCTACAGTAATCTTTGCATAATATCTCTCATAATATTGATTCAATTATTGTCAAAGTATCAATATTTTATATTATTAAATCAATAATTGATACGACAAAGTTATTCATATTATTATTTTCAATATTAACGATGTCTAGAAAGTTCTGTTGAGGAGAGGTTTGGTCACCTAATTATGCGTCAATAGGGAGAAATCCTTATCGGAAAGTCCCCTCTTTCCTGGGAATAATCTGGTTGTTAAATATTATGAGTTATAAATAAGGAATAATTGTTAAAGATTAAAAAATGTGTTTATTGAAAATAAATGATTTTTGATAAATATTTATTCATTTTTTGATATAAATATAGGGATTTGTTATGAGGCATTTGTTGTAAGTTTGACTTAGTATTCCATGGGAAGATTTACTAATTTTATGGACCATCGATGGTGGTTTTAATAGTAAATCAATATGGACCGTCGATGTTGGTTTTAATAGTAAATCAATTTGGACCATCGATGGTGGTTTTAATAGTAAATCAATTTGGACTGTCGGTGGTGGTTTTAATAGTAAATCAATCTGGACCGTCGGTGGTGGTTTTAAAAGTAAATCAACCTGGACCGTCGGTGGTAGTTTTAAAAGTAAATCAATCTGGATCGTCGGTTGTGGTTTAATAGTAATCAATATGAACCGTCCGATCTAATAGTAAATCAATCTGGACCGTTAATGAATCAGTTACTATTTAGTCTATTCTCCTATAAATAGAAGATTAATTCTTCTTTCATTCTCACCAATTCATTGAGATTCACAAGAGACACTATAGAGAGAGAAACTATAGAGAGCGAGAAGAAGAGTATTCTGCTACTTCACTATTGCAATATCCAATCTTCTATTAAGGTAAGGGGTATTATTTCTTTCATATTCATAAGGAATACTATTTTTTGTATTCATCCTTTAATATATCGGAATAACCTTTCTACGTGGATTACGTACCGTATGACAGGTGAAAATCCATTCGTAGTTTCGTATGTTATTTCTTTTTATATTCTTAAATCTAAACTTACTATGGTAAGTATTTCTTCTATAATCCTTAAAATTAGTAGAATATCCTTGAGTTTTTTGCTTCATCCAGTATCGTTTCATTGGAATATTGATCTGAACTTTCTTATTAAATATCAATATTTTCACCCGGGGTACTATTCATGGGTAACTATTCACCCAGTTACTATTCACTAGAATATTATTCACTTGGGTATCTGGGGCACTTTTCATGCCAGGGTACTATTCACGAGTTACTATTCATGGGTTACTATTCACTCAAATATTATTCACTTGGGTATTCGGGGTACTTTTCATGCTGGAGTACTATTCACGAGGTACTATTCCCGAAGTACTATTTATAGGGTACAATTCACGGGGTACTATTCACTAAAAAATTTATTTCTTTTCTGTCTAAATTATTTTTGATACATGGATATTATTCTTGAATTTTACTCCACAAAGCAGTATCATGTTGACAATTTGGACATTATTGAATTCTGGATAAATTAGATTATAAATCTTTAAAAATTTATCATTTGCTTTTTTTTAATTGAATTCTTATATCATTGTCATCATCCTTATGCTTATATTGTGATGAAAGTTATCATTGGCTTACATGCATAGATGGACTGTTGGTTGGTATGATCATGACCAGTGATCATTCGATATAATCATGACCCTGATGTTACAAATGATGTGTTAAAAGTCCTCATTGGCCTGTAATGCATTGATGGACAGTTGTTGGTATGATTATAACTAGGTATTATTCGGTATAATCATGACCATTGATGATTACATGAATATCCTTGGCCCGTAGTGTAGGGATGATTCGATGATGTGGTTTATTTATTAAGCTTATTCTCAGCGATAAAGTTAATGATAAACTTTTTAAATCATAGAAGATAGTAGATATTATGCTCTACTTGACTCTTCTAATGGATTACTTGTTCCGCTGTAGTTAAACTTGTTGTCTATTATTATATTCTATCAGTTTAACATTGTTAAAGGCTAATGATAACTTATTATGCATTATCTTAGTCATAATATTTTTTACTGGACTAGTTGAGCTCACCCTTTTACTTTCATTGTTCTCTTCAGGAAATGAGAACGAAGCTGGAACTAGTCAGGGAAAGGAGTGATGGTACGAGATGGTGTTATAGTAGTCCTCACTATTCTATAAAATAGTGTGACAATAAATGTAATGAGGACTCCATTTGAGTTTGGATATTGTCTAGAAGAAAATATTCGTGTAAAAACTCTCAGCTCATGTTGTATAATTAAGTTTGTATTTGTATTCAGTACCATGTATTTGGAAACCCAAGATGGGTGATGTATACCTATTTTGGGAGCATCACAACATGGCTCGTGATTGCCCTAAAAAGTCAGCGGGAAATGCAAGTTAAGGAAAGAGAAACAATGGTGGTGGTACATTAACTATCACTGGACCAGCACAATCAAGTTGACCTACTGCGAGGACATTCAATATGACCGTGCAGGATGTTGTGAATTCAAAGGATGTGGTGTTAGGTATCATTTCGATTAATGGTATTAATGCTTATGTGCTATTTGATTCAGGTGCTACTTGTTCATTTATATCAGATAAATTTGCTTAGAATTTAGATTTGCCTCGGGAAAAATTAGATTTTCCTTTAACCATAGAGATTGTAAATAGGGAAATGATTATTGTTAGATTTATATATAAGAATTTTAGAGTGGTTATAAAGGGTCACGAGATGATGGTGGATTTGATAACAATTAAACTTGGGGAGTTTGATGTTATTCTGGGAATGGATTGGTTATTCAATTACGGGGCAGTAATTGATTGCCAAAAGAAATGTGTTAACGTTATGACACTCCGTCAAAGGTAGTTTTTTATGGCATTATGTCACCTCGATAAGAAAGTTGTCTGACGGTGATGCAAGCCAAGAAGTTATTAAGACAAGGATGTGTAGGATACTTAGCCTACATAGTCGATACACAAAACGATACATAGAAGAAGAGTATGAAGTTGAAAGAGATACCAGTCATAAGAGATTTTTCAGACGTAGTCCCAGAAGATTTGCCTAGACTTCTGCCAGATCGAGAAATCAAGTTCATGATTTATTTGGTGCCAGGAACGACCCCGATGTCTAAAGCCCCATACAGAATGGCCCCAGTAGAGATGAAAGAGTTGATGGTGTAGTTACAAGAATTGCTCGACAAGAAGTATATCCAGCCGAGTGTATCGCCATGCGGAGCACCATTGTTGTTTGTTAAGAAGAAAGATGTATCGATGCGGCTCTACATTGACTACCGAGAATTGAATAAGTTCATGATAAAAAATAAGTATCCATTACCAAGAATCAATGACTTGTTCGATCAACTGAAGGGGGCAAGATATTTCTCAAAGACAAACTTAAGGAGTGGTTATCATCTGTTGAAGGTGAGGCTAGAGGATGTACCCAAAACAGCGTTCAGAACTCGGTATGGTCATTACGAGTTCTGGTTATGTCATTTGGTTTAACCCATGCACCTGCAACGTTCATGGATATGATGAAAAAGGTGTCTAAACCATTCTTAGATAAATTTTTGGTGGTGTTTATTGATGATATATTGGTGTATTCCAAGACCAAGGAGGAACATGTTGAACACTTAAGAGTGACATTGGAGACTTTGAGAAAAGAGAAGTTGTATGCTAAATTCTTAAAGTGTGAGTTTTGGTTAGAACGTGTATAGTTTCTTTGGCACATTATTTGCAAGGAAGGAATCTTGGTAAATCCATCGAAAGTGGAAGCTGTAATAAACTGGGATCAGCCGAAGACACCATCAGAAGTAAGAAGTTTCTTAGGATTGGTAGGTTACTATAGGCGTTTTATTCAAGACTTTTCTAAGATCGCAACTCCGTTGATAAATTTAACTAGGAAGGCGGTTAAGTTTGTTTGGACAGAGAAGTGTGAGGAAAGTTTTCAAGAATTAAAGAAGAGATTGAGTTCAGCACCTATGTTTTCATTTCCTGATGATACATGAAATTTTGTGGTGTATAGTGACGCATCGCATAAGGAACTAGGTTGTGTGCTTATGCAGAATGGCAGAGTTATTGCCTATGCATCGCGTCAATTGAAAAATTACGAGAAAGGGTATCCGATTGATGATTTGGAGTTGACTGCGGTGGTGTTTGCTTTAAAAACTTAGAGACATTATCCTTATGGAGAAAGGTGTGAGATATATACAGACCATAAAAGTCTGAAGTATATCTTTACACAGAAAGATTTGAATATGCGACAGAGAAGATGGTTGGAGTTGATTAAAGACTATGACTGCAAGATTTTCTATCATCCCGGAAAGGCGAATGTTGTTACTGATTCCTTAAGCAGAAAGGGACGGGAGAAGTTAATGATGTTGACTACTCAGGAGAAGCTTGTGGAAGAAATGGCAAAGATGGAGATGGAAATTAAATATCCGACAGGATAAAATGAAAAATTATTCTAGATGGGGAACAGTTCAACGTTGGTAGATAAGGTGAAGAATGCACAACTTCAGGATGAAAACTATGAAGAGATAAAAAGAAAAGTGTCTAAATGTGAGGAAGACAAATTTAAAGTTGACACAGAAGAGTTACTTCGATTCAAAGGAAGAGTTAGGGTTTCGCCAGTACCGAAAATTAAAGAGGAAATTTTGAGTGAGGCTCATAACTCACGATATTCGATTCACCTTGGAAGTACTGTTGGGTAAAATCTAATTACGCACAACACGCAAGTATACGTGGTCAACAAGTAATATAATAGTAAGTAGAGTATTTGTAAGACCCCAACTTTTATGAATAAAGAATAATTTTCTCGAAATATATTTTTGAATATTATGGTGTGGATTTGATATAATGTTATAGTTGTAGGTAATATTTACAAATTTTGCAAAGTAAGCAAGTGGTTATATAATATTCGATTGGTAGGAGAATATTCGTTTTAACAGGGAATATTCGTACGACAGCACAATCATCGGGGGACCCCGCAACGAAATTATTGTCGTAGTTAGAAAACGATAGAATTATCTTTTTTATAAAAATAACGGCATAGGTGTTACCGTTAAAACTGTTGAACTACCCAGTAGTAAAAGTACAGTAATACGCGTGGTTTCATAGTAGCACACGGTATTGATTATTGATGCTTACGTGAGAAGTCACTCAGTTGTACTTAATTATTGATACAATAATTGCTGCATCATATCTCTCATATTATTGATTAAATTATTATCACAGTATCATCTGCATAATATGTTATATTATTAAATCAATAATTGAGACGACAAAGTTATTCATATTATTATTTGCAATATTGACAATGTCTAGAAGTTCTGTCAAGGAGAGGTTTGGTCACCTAATTGTGCGCCAATAAGGAGAAATCCTTATCGGAAAGCCCCCTCTTTCCTGGGAACGACCTGGTTGTTAAATATTGTGAGTTATAATATTAATGATAAATAAGTTTGTGTTGATTAAAGATGAAATTGATAATTCCATTGTGTGGAAATTATTTGTGTAAGTGAAAATCGACATTTATTTCGATAATAATTGATGTTTGGAGGTTATATTGACCAATCGGGTATTTAACCAGATAAATGAGTAAATAATTGCTATTAATTCACATGATTATAACTATTTGTTCACATGTGTCTACTATTGATTCACATTCTTGTACTATTAGGGGAGGTGGTGCAAGATTGATAATACTTGCATGACTAAGTTAAAAATGGAGGTATAGTTGAAGGTACTATATTGTAATTCGTATTTTCACATGATTATAACTATTGATTCACATGATTGAACTATTGATTCACATTATTTACTATTAGGGAAGGTGGTGCAAGTTTGATAATACTTGCAGGAATAAATTAAAAATGAAGAAAAAGAGGATGGTATTATACTGTAATATTTTGAGCCTCAAAACGTGCAATTATCAAAACTATATTTTCCTATAAATAGAAGCTCACTCTTCCTTCATTTCTCACCAATTAACTAAAGCTTTAGAGCAATTATTATAGAAAGAAATTATAGAGAGAAAGAAGAATAGAAGTCTGCTACCTCACTATTCCAATATCCAGTTTCTTCTAAGGTAAGGGGTATTGATCTTTCGTATTCATGAAGAGAATTATTTTCTTTCAATACTCGTAAGAGCTTTTATTCCATTCTTTACTATTATGTTGGAATAACATGTCTATGTGAAGTACCGCATACATGGTGAAATTCTTCTATTATTACATTCTTTATTATTCTGTTGGAATAACCTGTCTATGAGGTCTATCGCATGCCTGGTGAATTATGTTGTTATTCCATTCTTTATTATTTTGTTAGAATATCCTGTCTGTGCGGATTATGTATGACCTGGTTCCATTCTTTATTATTCTGTTGGAATATCCTGTCTGTGAGGTTTACGCATGACATGGTTCCATTCTTTATTATTCTGTTGGAATATCATGTCTGTGCGGTTTACGCATGACCTGGTTTCATTCTTTATTATTCTGTTGGAATAACCTGTCTGTGCGGATTACGCACGCTTGGTAAATTCTTCCGTTATTCCATTCTTTATTATTCTGTTGGAATAACCTGTCTATGTGGATTACCACACGCATGGTGAATGATACTTTGTATTCATTCCTTATTAAATTGTGAAAATGATCTGTCTACGTGGATTACCGCATGACGGGCGAAAATCCATTTGCAGTTTCATATATTCTATTATACTCAGTAGGTTAAAGTTTTTGCTTCTATACTCCATGAAATTAGTAGAATATCCTGGATATTTGCGCTTCATCCATTATCTTTTCATGAAAATATTCTTCTGAGCATTCTTGAATTTTACTTCACAAAGCAGTATCATGTTGACAATTTGGACGTAATTGATTGCAGGATAAATAACTTATAAATCTTTAAAATTTATTCTTGAACTTGTTTTATTGAATTATTATGTCATTGTCATCATCCTCATGCTTATATTGTGGTGAAAGTCATCTTTGCCTTACGTGTATATGTGGACTTGGTATGATTATAACCAGGGATCATTCGTTATAATCATGACCTATAATGTTATAAATGATGTGGTAAAAGTCCTCAGTGGTCTGTAATGCATTGATGGACAGTTTTTGGTATGATTATGACCAGGGATTATTTGTTATAGTCATGACCATTGAGGATTTAATGAATATCCTTGGCCCGTAGTTCAGTGATGACTCGATGATGTGGTTTATTTATTAAGCTGAGTCTCAGCGATAAAAATTGATGAAAATATTTTAAATCATAGAAGATAGTAGATATCATGCTTTACTTGACTCTTCTAATGGATTGCTTATTCCACTGCAGTTAAACTTGATGTCTGTTATATTTTATCAGTTTAACATTGCTGAAGAGTAATGATAATTTATTCTGCATTATCTTAGTCATAATACTTCTTACTGGGCTAGTTTAGCTCACCCTTTCTTTCACTGTTCTCTTCAGGAAATGAGAACGTAGCCGGGACAAGTCGGGGAACGGAGTGACGGTCCAGATAATAGCATTAGTAGTCCTCACTATTCTGTTAAATAGTGTGACAATAAATGTAATGAGGACTCCATTGAGTGTGGATATTGTCTAGATGAAAATATTCATATTAAACTCTTAGATTATGTTTTGTCATATTTTACACGACTGTTGTATAATTAAGTTGTATTTGAATTTGTACCATGTATCTGGCGACTCAAGATGGGTGATGTATACCTTTTTTGGGGGCGTCACAGTTGGTATCAAAGCTTAGGGATATGATCTCTGGCTGAGATGTGAGATAAGAACTAGGAGGGGAAAGACAGGGAATTCCTTCGCTAGTATGACCTACCTAAGTTTATTTGGTATTTAATTGGTCGGTCAGAGTATAGGGATAATATGTGATATGATAATTAACCCTTGTTTTGTGACACTATTTGAAAATGGCATCCGAAAATGTTGAGATAAGTAATGAAGCACATGAGACCGTTGAGTCACCACAGATTAATACCCAGGATAATGTGCAACAGGAAGATAATAATCCTTAGGTAAACAAAACGATCAAATGATGAACGATGGGATGTTCAGAGGTTTTATGCAATTCATGCAACATCAGGCGAATGCAACTCCTGTCCAAAATGCAGGTGGAAACACTAACAACTCTCGAATGGTCACCGCTAAGCAGTTCAAGGAGCTGGGACCACCGGATTTTTTTGGAGAGCCAAAACCACTTAAGGCAGAGACGTGGATAAAACAAATCAACAAGATATTTGATGCCTTGGGATACTCCAAGGAGCAAAAGGATCCCTTTGCCACCTTCATGTTGCGAGCAGAGGTAGATTACTAGTGGGAATCTGTAAAGCGTACTCAACCTGCCACACTGAAGATGTCTTGGGAGAAGTTCCAAGAACTGTTCAACGACAAGTACTTTCCTGAAAGTATTCATCACATGAAGGAGGTAGAGTTCATCAAGCTTGAGAAAAATAATATGACCGTGGCACAGTACAAAACTAAGTTTGCTGAGTTATCTAGGTTTGCATCCCACTTAGTTGATAATGAGGACAGAATGACGCTAATGTTTCTAAGAGGTTTGAAACCTGACATACGTCAATACCTTATCTATCATAAACTGTGTTTGTATTCAGATGTTGTGAATAGGGCTCAGTTATTAGAGCTCGATAATGAGTCAACCCAACTAAGAGAGAGCAATCGGCAAGTCAATAATACCCGTGGTAGCAGTCATCGAAGCGGTGACAACAAACGTGGAGGGAATCAACATGCCAGAAACGGTAATCACTTCGGTGGTAATCATGGCCATGAGAATAAGAGTGGACGTTTCAAGAAAAGGAGATTCAATAATGATGGAAAGACGTCAGCACCAGCACCTGTTGTTACGGAAGGAGAACGACCACCGGTCGTATGTTACAAATGTGGAGGGGAAGGACACATAAGTCCAAACTGCATGATGCAGTCCAAAGCATGTTACAATTATAGAAAAGAAGGTCACCTAGCCTGATTTTGTTGTGCACCAAAGTCAAGTCCAGTTGGGATGGAGGTATCCAAGGGTGTCCCAGATAAGACAAAACCAGTAGTTTAAGGGAGAGCGTTTGTCGTAACCTCCCAAACAGCTAGGAATCCGAATGAGGTGATCACGGGTAAGCTAATCATAAACTCTAGCGAAGTTTATACTTTATTTGATACCAGTTCTACCCATTCCTTTATTTCTCCTACTTGCGCTCAACGTTTAAATTTAACTCCGGAGAAATTAGACTTTGACTTATCTGTTGAAACTCCGTTGGGAGAAACCTTCATTACATCCACAGTTTATAAGTCTTGTTTGATTCAAATCGATAACCGCACGTTACCTGTCGATCTTATTTCTTTAAAAATACTTGCATTTGATGTGATTTTAGGGATTAATTGGTTAACTACTCATCATGCTAAAATCAATTATTTTCATAAGGTTGTTAGCTTTCATAATCCTAACCAACCTATTATGCAAATTCAAGCAACCAAACCACTAAAATCAATTACTGTCATATCAAGCCATAAAGTTATTCGTTCATTGAAAAACGGATGTCAAGCTTTCTTAGCCCATGTCACGGATTTAAATAAAAATACATCAGATTTGAATGATATTTCTATTGTTAATAAATTTCCTGACGTATTCCCTGGAGAACTTCTTGTCCTACCCCCAGAACGTGAAATTGAATTTTGTATCGACCTTGAATCCGGTACAAAATCCATTTCCAAAACCCCATATCGAATGGCTCCTATTGAACTTCAGGAGTTAAAAACCCAACTACAGGAATTGTTAGACATCGGTTTCATTCGTCCTAGTACGTCTCCTTGGGGTGCTCCTATTCTATTCGTGAAGAAAAAAGATGGAAGTATGTGACTTTGTATTGATTATCAGGAGTTGAATCATGTCACCATCAAAAATAGGTACCTATTTCCTCGCATTGATGACCCGTTTGACCAGTTGCAAGGAGCCAAATTCTTTTCACAGATTGATCTTCGTTCCGGATATCATCAGTTGAAGATTAAAATTGATGACATTCCAAAGACTGCTTTCAAAACTCGGTACGGGCATTATGAATTCCTAGTCATGTATTTTGGATTAACTAATGCTCCTGTTGCCTTCATGGACATGATGAACCGAGTATTCAAGGAATATTTGGAACACTTTGTGGTCATCTTTATTGATGACATCCTCATATATTCCAAAACCCGTGAAGACCATGAGCAACACTTGAGGCTGATACTCCAAAAGCTTCGTGAAAACAAGCCATATGCCAAGTTGAAAAAATGTGAGTTCTGGCTTGAGGAAGTTTCATTCCTTGGGCACGTGATATCAAATCATGGAATATCTGTTGACCCGACAAAGATTGAAGCAATTCAAAGCTGAGAGTAACCTAAGTCAGTAACCGAAGTACGTAGCTTTCTCAGCTTAGCTGGTTATTATCAGAGATTCGTAGAAGGGTTTTATCCAATCACTACTCCGACTCAGCTGACTTGAAAAGATATAAAATTCGGTTGGAGCAAGGAATGTGAAAAGAGTTTTCAAGAACTCAAGAGGAGACTCATTTCAGCACCTGTTCTGACAATACCATTTGGCTCGGAGGGATTTGTCATCTACAGTGATGCTTTAGGCAATGGGTTAGGATGTGTTCTCATGCAACATGGGAAAGTCATAGCCTATGCCTCGTGACAACTCAAAGAATATGAGAGGAATTATCCTACTCATAATCTAGAGTTGGCAGCAGTCGTTTTTGCGCTTAAGATTTGGAGGCATTACCTGTATAGAGAGAAGGTGGAGATCTATACGGATCATAAAAGCCTCAAATATTTCTTCACTCAAAAGGAATTCAATATGAGGCATCGATGATGGCTTGAGTTGTTGAAAGATTATGATCATACCATCCAATACCATCCTGGAAAAGTGAACGTAGTAGCTAACACATTGAGTAGAAGATCATATGCGGATACGAGTGCAATATTATTAACGCAAAGACCCATTTTGTATAACTTACAAAGGATGGTGATAGAGTTAAAGACTCCAGGGACCCACGTGATGATTGTGAATATACGAGTAGAACTGACTTTAATTGATAAAGTTAAAGCTGCTCAAGCTACAGACCTGAAGCTGATGTGTATGAGGAAGAAAGTACAAGAAGGTGTTATTCCGGAAGCAAGAATCGATGAAGAAGGAATACTTCGAGTCAACTCCAGACTTTGTGTTCCTAACGATTCTGACTTGAAGTATAAAATCTTGATGGAGGCACACAACACACCGTTTACAATCCATCCTGGGAGTACCAAAATGTATCGTGATCTTCGACATACATTTTGGTGGAGCAATATGAAGAGAGAGATAGCGGGGTTTATCTCAAGGTGTCTAACTTGTCAACGAGTCAAGGCGGAGCATCAAGTGCCAAAAGGTCCATTGCAACCACTTAAAATTCTAGAATGGAAGTGGGAGCACATTACCATGGATTTCGATACTGGTCTTCCCAAGGTTTCTCAAGGTATAGATGCGATTTGGGTCATTATTGATAGATTGACCAAGTCTGCTCATTTCTTACTGATACAAGAAACTTATACACTTGAACGTCTTGCTATTATGTACATAAACTAGATCGTAAGATTGCATGGTATGCCAGTATCCATAGTTTTTGATCGAGACCCAAGATTTACTTCACGATTTTGGGTTAGTTTACAAAAAGCTATGGGCACGGATTTATAATTTAGTTCGGCATATCATCCTCAAACGGATGGGCAATCGGAAAGGACTAATCAAACTCTTGAAGATTTATTAAGACACTGTGTCCTTGATTTCAAGGGAAGTTGAGACAAGTTCTTACCATTGGTGGAGTTTTTCTACAACAATAGTTACCAAGCAAGTATTGACATGGCTCCATTTGAGGCGTTGTATAGAAGAAAGTATCGTTCTCCAGTATGCTAGGATGAGGTGGGTGAAGCAACATTGTTAGGACCAGAGTTGGTATGTATGATGTGACGCCCCCAAAATAGGTATACATCACCCATCTTAAGTCGCCAAATACATGGTACAAAAATAAAAATACAACTTAATAATACAACTGTCGTGTAAAATACGACAAAACATAAATTGAGAGTTTTAATAAGAATATTATCATCTAGACAATATCCACACTCAAAGGAGTCCTCATTACTTTATTGTCACACTATTTAACAGAATAGTGAGGACTGCTAATACTATCATCTGGACCGTCACTCCGTTCCCCGACTAGTCCCGGCTACGTTCTCATTTCTTGAAGAGAACAGTGAAAGAAAGGGTGAGCTCAACTAGCCCAGTAAGAAATATTATGACTAAGATAATGCATAATAAATTATCATTAGCCTTCAACATTGTTAAACTGATAAAATACAAAAGATATAAAGTTAACTGGAACGGAACAAGCATTCCATTAAAAGAGTCAAGTAGAGAATAAAATCTACTATCTTTTATGATTTAAAAAGGTTTTTCATCACTTTTATCGCTGAGACTCAGCTAAATAAATAATCCACATCATCCCTGCACTATGTCCAAGGATATTCATTAGTATCACAATCACAAATTATCCATGCACTACGGGCCAACAATATTCGTGTATTCATCAATGGTCATGATCATGCCAACAACTGTCCATCAATGCACTACGGGCCAATGAGGACTTTTACCACATCATTTGTAACATTACGGTCATGATTATACCGATTAATCCCTAGTAATAATCATACCAAGTCCATCTATGCACAATAGGCCATAGAAGACCTTTAACACAATATAAGCATGAGGATGATGACAATGATATAAGAATCCAATAAAATAAGTTCAAGAATTAATTTATCCAGAATTCAATAACGTCCAAATTATCAACATGATACTTCTTTGTGGAGTAAAATTCAAGAATGCTAAGAAGAATATTTTCATGAAAAGATACTAGATGAGCGCAAATATCAAGGATATTTCACTAATTTCATGGAGTATAGAAGTCAAAACTTTAACCAACTGAGTATAATAAAGGATGGAATAACAAAAGAAATCACCAGGCATGCGATAGACCGCACAGACTGGTTATTCCAACAGAATAATAAATAACGGAACTAGGTCAGGCGAAATTTGCACTGACAGGATATTCCAACATAATAATAAAGAATAGAATAACAACAGAAATCACCATGCATGCGATAGACTGCACAGACAGGTTATTCCAACAGTATAATAATTAATGGAACCAGGTCAGGCGTAATACGCACCGATAGGATATTCCAAAAGAATAATAAATAACAGAACCAGTTCAAGCGTAAACGCACAAACAGGATGTTCCAACAGAATAATAAAGAAAGGAATAATAGAAGAATTTCACCATGTATGCGGTACTTCGCATAAACAGGTTATTCCAACATAATAATAAAGAATGGAATAACAGAAGAATTTCACCATGTACTGCGTACTTCGCATATACAGGTTATTCCAACATAATAATAAAGAATGGAATAACAGAAGAATTTCACCAAGTATTGGGTAGCCCTCGTATACAGATTATTCCAACAGGATAATAAATAATGGAATAACAGAAGTTCTCATCATGAATACGAAAGTAATAATACCTCTTACGAGTACAACAAATAATATCCCTTACCTTTAGAAGAAACTGGATATAGGAGTAGTGAAGTAGCAGAATTCTTTTCTTCTTTCTCTCTTTAGAGTTTCAGTGAATTCGTAAGAAATAATGAAGGAATGAGCTTCTATTTATAGGAGAATGGACTGAATAATAACTAATTCATGAACGGTCCAGATTAATTTACTTTTGAACGGACGATCTATATTGACTTACTATGCAGTATAAATAAAATATTCTAATAAAACAAAATCTTTTAAATAAAATATAATATATTCTATTTATAATCTAATAAAACGAATAACTTTATAAAAGTATTCTGTTTTATATAAAAAAAAAATTTACTATGCAAAACACTATGCAGGCACTATACAAACACTATGCATAATAAAATATAATATATTCTAATTATTGTCTAATAAAACAAATAACTTTATAAAAGTATTTTGTTTTATATAAAAAGATTTTACTATGCAAAATACTATGCATAATAGAATATAATATATTTTATTTATAGTCTAATAAAACAAATAACTTTATAAAAGTATTCTGTTTTATATAAAAACTTTTTCTGTTTTATTACATTAATAATACTAATAAAACAAAATTTATATAATATATATATATATATATATATATATATAAACTTTCGTGACTTCATAAAAAGACACCTCAATATATTTAACAACATTTATCATCATTATTATAATTCACAATATTAATCGACCAGGTCGTTCCCAGAAAAGAGAGGGCTTTCCAATAAGAATTTCTCCCTATTGGCGCGTAATTAGGCGACCAAACCTCTCCTTGGCAAAATTTCTAGACATCGTTAATATTGCAAATAATAATATTAATAACTCTGTCGTCTCAATTATTGATTTAATAATTTATAAAATATTGACAATAATTGAATCAAATAACGTGAGATAATATGCAATAATTACTGAAGTAATAATTGAACAAAACTGAGTGACTTCTCACGTAAGCATCAATAATCAATACTGTGTGTTACTATGCAACCACGCATATTATTGTACTTTTACTACCGAGTAGTTCAACAGTTTAAACGGTAAAACTTCCGCCGTTATTTTTATAAAATTTTTTTTTGTCATTTTCTCAATCTGACAATAATTCCATTGTGGGGTCCACCAATGATTGTGCCGTCGTACGAATATTCCCCGACAAAAAGAATATTCCTCGACCAAACGAATATTTTACAACAACTTGCATACTTTTCAAAATTTATAAATATTACCCACAACTATAACATTATCTCAAATCCACACCATAATTTTGAAAAAAACATTTCGAGAAAATTAAATCTTTATTCGTAAAATTTGGGATTTTACATATGACTATGGAAAAGATTCAAACGATCCGACAACGTATAAAAACCTCACAATATCAACAAAAGAGTTATGCTGATCTTCAACGAAAAGACGTGGAATTTAATATTGGAGATCATGTGTTGTTACATGGTGCTCCATGGAAAGGAGTTACGAGATTTAGAAAGAGAGGAAAGCTCAATCCTCGATTCATTGGCCCATTTTTAATCCTCGATCGAGTAGGAACTGTGGCCTATAGACTCGCTTTACCGCTAGGTATGTCTCGTGTTCATAACGTTTTCCACATATCCATGTTACATAAATATGCGAAAGACATGAACCACATTATTGAATTAGAACCAGACGAGATAGAGGAAGATTTAACATATGAAGAGTTACCTGTTAAAATCTTGGATAAGAAGGATCATATTCTATGCTCCAAGGTTATACCACAAGTTAAAGTTTTGTGGAGAAACCACGATGTGGGAGAAATGACCTGGGAGTTAGAATCTGAGATGAAGTCAAGATATCCTTACCTCTTCGATATACCAGGTACGTACCCTAATTTTGAGGACAAAATTTCATAAGAAGGGGAGGTTGTAAGACCCCAACTTTTATGAATAAAGAATAATTTTCTCAAAATATATTTTTGAATATTATGGTGTGGATTTGATATAATATTATAGTTGTGGGTAATATTTACAAATTTTGCAAAGTAAGCAAGTGGTTATATAATATTCGATTGGTCGGGGAATATTCATTTTAACAGGAAATATTTGTACAACGGCACAATCATCGGTGAACCCCACAACAAAAGTATTGTCGTAGTTAGAAAACGGCAGAATTATCTTTTTATAAAAATAACGACAGAAGTGTTACCGTTAAAACTGTTGAACTACCCGGTAGTAAAAGTACAGTAATACGCATGGTTGCATAGTAGCACACGGTATTGATTATTGATGCTTATGTGTGAAGTCACTCAGTTATACTCAATTATTGCTACAGTAATTGCTACATCATATCTCTCATATTATTGATTCAATTATTGTTACAGTATCATCTGCATAATATGTTATATTATAAAATCAATAATTGAGACGGCAAAGTTATTCACATTATTATTTGCAATATTGACAATGTCTAGAAGTTTTTTTAATGAGATGTTTGGTCACCTAATTGCGGGCCAATAAGGAGAAATCCTTATCAGAAAGCCCCTCTTTCCTGGGAACGACCTGATTGTTAAATATTATGAGTTGTAATATTAATGATGAATAAGTTTGTGTTGATTAAAGATGAAATTGATAATTCCACTGTGTGAAAATTATTAGTGCAAGTGAAAATCGACATTTATTTCGATAATAATTGATGTATGGAGGTTATATTAACCAATCGGGTATTTAACCAGATAAATGAGTAATTAATTGCTATTAATTCACATGATTATAACTATTTGTTCACATGTGTCTACTATTGATTCACATTCTTGTACTATTAGGGGAGGTGGTGCAAGATTGATAATACTTGCATGACTAAGTTAAAAATGGAGGTATAGTTGAAGGTACTATATTGTAATTCGTATTTTCACATGATTATAACTATTGATTCACATGATTGAACTATTGATTCACATTATTTACTATTAGGGAAGGTGGTGCAAGTTTGATAATACTTACAGGAATAAATTAAAAATGAAGAAAAAGAGGATGGTATTATACTGTAATATTTTGAGCCTCAAAACGTGCAATTATCAAAACTATAGTTTCCTATAAATAGAAGCTCACTCTTCCTTCATTTCTCACCAATTAACTAAAGCTTTAGAGCAATTATTATAGAGAGAAAGAAGAATAGAAGTTAGCTACCTCAGTATTCCAATATCTAGTTTCTTCTAAGGTAGGGGGTATTATTCTTTCGTATTCATGAAGAGAATTATTTTCTTTCAATACTCGTAAGAGCTTTTATTCCATTCTTTACTATTGTGTTGGAATAACATGTCTATGTGAAGTACCGTATACATGGTGAAATTCTTCTGTTATTACATTCTTTATTATTCTGTTGGAATAACCTGTCTGTGCGGTCTATCGCATGCCTGGTGAATTATGTTGTTATTCCATTCTTTATTATTTTGTTAGAATATCATGTCTGTGCGGATTACGTATGACCTGGTTCCATTCTTTATTATTCTGTTGGAATATCCAGTCTGTGACAACCCGAGAATTTGGACAATTTATTAAAATCTTAAATGATTGATTTAAGGTCAAATATTAGACCTAAACAGAAAATAAGTGTATGCGTTTGATGTTATTAGGGTGAAATTTTGATGATTTCAAAATTCTGTGAAGGATATATGTTAATTATTCAGGATTAAGGATTTATGTGATTAAGTTCTGTGAATATGGTTATGTATGTGTACTGAATGTGGTTAAGGGTCAAGGGTTGACCAGATTAATTATATATGTGTCAAACCCTAATTATATATTAAGAACTTTAACGTTCGGTTATAAAACCCTAGCGATTAATAAGAAATCCAAGAAACTGGTTATGGAAACCCTAATGTCAGTTCCGGGAATCTAAAACCCTAATTCGGTGATGAAACCCTAAATCGGGAACTTAATGGTATAAGTGTAAATAATTATAGGATTAATTAGGGTTAATCTTAACAAATTGATTACAAAATCCTAATTCCGAATTTGAAACCTGATTTAATTATTAGAAAACCCTAATACCAGATCTGAAAACCCTAGTTTCAGATTCTGATAAATTGAAGCCCTAATATGGGAATAAAAAGGATAATTATACTGCTTATGTGGTATTACTTATACTACTAATTAGGGCAAAGCTTAATTATTAGTAAACCCTAATTTCCAATTTAGAAAACCCTAATTTCGGGATTTGAAACCCTAATTTTATAGTTAGGGAAAACGAAAGTGTTAATTTAATATTTTTTATGTTAATTAGGATATATTAATTCTAATTTTCAAGTTAAGTAATTAGAAAACTCTAATCTAATTACCAATATTTAATTTCTATTTTAGAAAATTATTTTCTATTAGAAACCCTAATTAGTGGTTTATAAACCCTAATGACCATTTTGACCTAATTGCTTAATTAGCGATTGTAATTATGAAATGCTAATCCTAATTAGCAAGATTGAATTTATGATTAGAAACTCTTAATTATAATTATATAATCCTAATTATAATTTAGAAATATTGAATTTCTATTTTTAAAACCTAAATTGAAAATTTTAGAAAATTTTTAAAATCCAAGTTGCTAAATCTTTAAGGGTTAAACCCTAAACCCTAACCAAACTCTAAACCCTAAGGGTTCGGTCAAATATCCAAAATGCCATTAAAATAAAATGGAAAATGACTAGAATGCCCTTTGTGTATTATTTAATGGTTGGAGTGTAGATCTTGCCAAGATAATGGGATGGTGAACTAACCCTAGCCTAGCCCTAGATATGTGTCCAACTTCAGCTAATCTTGCCAGCAAATTCATTGAATCTAAGTAGTTTATAGATTAAAGAAAGAGAAAAGTCTCACTGGACTTTTCATTTTCTACAAACTCATCCTCTCTCTCCATCTTCGAAATCTAGAGTGAGATAGAGAGAAAAGTTAAGATAGGTTAACCTCTTATCAAGCCAAGAACAACAATCAGAAGTCAGATTCAAAGGATCAAGCTAAAAAGGTATAAAATCCTAAAATTTCGAAATATTATGATTTGTTGTTAGATGTTGTAATTGATTGGTTAGATATGTGTAATAGGGTGTCTATAAGTGATCTGGGTTGATAGATCATGGATCTATAACACTTAGATGCACGAATCAAGCATTTTTCACAATCTGGAAAAAATAGAAATTTTTGGCCTGACAGCCATATGTCAGGGCCCATAGATCTTTGTGTGTTAATGATCTCTTGTGTTTGATGTTATAGATATGTATTATGCCATGTTGTCTGTGATCTGGAACTGAAAACAGAGCTAGATCATGTGTATATTTCAAGATATAAGCAGTCAAACTGCGTTGACCAGCCACGAAATCTGGTTTCTGGATTACCCAGAAACCCAGAGGTCACTGACATCGTTTTTGCAGGCCATGAATCTTTCTGTTGTTTGTTAGTTTGGCCAAGTTGTTGTTGAAATGTTGTAGACTGGTATAATCACTACACACTCATGCATTTAGATCACCTAGATCCTTAACAGAATCAAAAATAATAATGGTCAAAGTATCGTTGACCAACTGTTCTTGACGAAATCTGGAAAACCCAGAAATCGTGAAGAACAGCTCCTGACATCACTTTGACCGGCTTTAATCTCTCACATGTGATGTTTATTAGACTGATATGAGGTTATGTAGTTGTACCCTGACATGTTTTCTACAAAATAGAACCTTTAGTTCACACGAACAAGCTACAAAATGCAAGGTATAAGGATCGAAAGGTAGTCATTTGGACTGTTCTTCATTTCTGGGTAACCCAGAAAATGAAGAACATGTCTGACAACGATTTTGAGAGCCTAAATCTCTCTGATATGGTGTTGTTTGGCCATGAACTTGGTTTCTTGTTGTAGTATTGCATAAGTACTACAACTTTAGTATGAATTCCTGCCCATAAATCATTTAGAGCACTGAATTAAACCCGGTCAAACTACCCCCCTTGTGCACTGACATGAATTTCTGGAAATGCTGAAGAACACCAATAGCGACGGATTCATCGCCAGAAACCCCTTTAGCGACACTTATTTTTGAAAAATAATTAGTATAATTAAATAAATATAAAAAATGGTTTTTAATTATTAAAAATACATAATAAATTCTGAAAAATTATTTTAAAGTCTGAAAAATAATTTTTAATTATTTTAAGTATATTTCATAAATATTTAATATTTTTGAAATATAAATGGTATTTATTTATTTAATTATGATATTAAATAAATTATTTAAAAATAGCTTTAATTCATGAAAAATAATATTATGGTATAAGAAAATATTTTAAGTTATTTTTGATGACTTTTAATATTTTGTGATGAAATTCATTAATTAATCAATATTAATGATAATTAGTTTATTTAATAGATATATTAAATAAATTATGAAAAAATAGAATTAATATTTTAAAAATCATATAAAAATGATTTAAGTGTTATAAAAATATTTTAAGTTATAAAATATAACGTTTGATATTTTGGCATAAAAATATTAATATTTTAATATTAATAGCAATTATCGGATAATAGATTTAAGTGTTTAAAAATCATATAATTATGATTTTAAGGTATTAAAAATACTTTGGTATATTATAATTATATTATAATATTATGTTATGATTTTCATTAATATTTTATATTAAATGAATATTAATGATTGAGGAATTATGTGATATTTAATTCAATTAAATATGGTTTTAATGATCGAAAAATGTTGATAAATGATAATAATTATTTGAAAATTATTGCAAGTCAATAAAAATTATTTTGACTGCTTAGATAATTATCTGTGATAATTGTTAAGTGTTTAGGCAGAGTTTAATTGAACTTAAACTCGATAAAAGTCTGACTAGACCGTCGGGATGTTAGAATTGTGTCTGGTTCAACTCAGACAGCAATAGTTTGACTTAATACCTAGTCTTATGTGTGTTATAGACTGATAGGATTATGTGCTATGTGTTTAGGTTATTCTATGTATATATATATATATATATATAACAGTATTATACTATGATGATATTATTCTAATATTGGAGATCTATATTACTAATATTAGGTCTTCGGGTAAAGCGTTATAAATTGCGTTGTGGTAATCAACGGTTCAGGTAAGTTTCTTTTTACTAAACTCTACTAAGAGTATTTTATTCAAGCTTATGGTTAATCATTGCTGATTGCCACAAAAATTGTACTCTGTACATCTTGCATGTATAAGTCAGGTATGAAAGGCTGATCACCTTCATTACCCGTTGGTTCAGAAATGTTTGTTCATGTTTAATACTTGTTCAGTCAAAAGTTTGTTCGTGTTAATTCTCAACTATATTGATGAATAATAGCCAACTTATTATTCATACTCTTCATTCATGATATATCGTTATATTGTTGTATTTAAACTTGCTGGGCAACTTTCATGCTCACCCTTGCTATATCATGATAAAACATTACAGATAATGCAAATGCGTTCGGATACAGGAAAAGGTTAAGGCCAAGTTCAGCTTGGGATAAAACATGCGGCTATTTTGTAATAGTATAGTTTGATAAAGATGTTATGTGTTAGAAAAGTTATGAAATGTGTATTAAGTTAAGGTTACTCGACCTTGGGGATTATGTGTAAGTTTAATGTATAAATAATTTATGTTTATATCTTCCGCAAATAGTTATAAAAATAGTATACCGGATCCGCGGCGATTTGGGGCCTGGATTCGGGGCTGCTACACTGTCTTTGTGGTTTATGCATGACATGGTTCCATTCTTTATTATTCTGTTGGAATATCCTGTCTGTGCGGTTTACGCATGACCTGGTTCCATTCTTTATTATTCTGTTGGAATAACCTGTCTGTGCGGATTACGCACGCCTGGTGAATTCTTCTGTTATTCCATTCTTTATTATTATGTTGGAATAACCTGTCTATGTGGATTACCACACGCATGGTGAATGATACTTTGTATTCATTCCTTATTAAATTGTGGAAATGATCTATCTACGTGGATTACCGCATAACGGGCAAAAATCCATTTGCAGTTTTATATATTCTATTATACTCAGTAGGTTAAAGTTTTGGCTTCTATACTCCATGAAATTAGTAGAATATCCTGGATATTTGCGCTTCATCCAGTATCTTTTCATGAAAATATTCTTCTGAGCATTCTTGAATTTTACTCCACAAAGCAGTATCATGTTGACAATTTGGACGTAATTGATTGCAAGATAAATTAACTTATAAATCTTTAAAATTTATTCTTGAACTTGTTTTATTGAATTATTATGTCATTGTCATCATCCTCATGCTTATATTGTGGTGAAAGTCATCTTTGGCTTACGTGCATACATGAACTTGGTATGATTATGACTAGGGATCATTCGGTATAATCATGACCTGTAATGTTATAAATGATGTGGTAAAAGTCCTCAATGGCCTGTAATACATTGATGGACAGTTTTTGGTATGATTATGACCAGGTATTATTCGGTATAGTCATGACCATTGATGATTTAATGAATATCCTTGGCCCGTAATGCAGGGATGACTCGATGATATGGTTTATTTATTAAGCTGAGTCTCAGCGATAAAAATTGATGAAAACATTTTAAATCATAGAAGATAGTAGATATCATGCTCTACTTAACTCTTCTAATGGATTGCTTATTCCGCTTCAGTTAAATTTGATGTCTATTATATTTTATCAGTTTAACATTGTTGAAGACTAATGATAATTTATTCTGCATTATCTTAGTCATAATATTTTTTACTGGGCTGGTTGAGCTCACCCTTTCTTTTACTGTTCTCATCAGGAAATGAGAACGTAGTCGGGACTAGTCGGGGAATGGAGTGATGGTCCAGATGATAGCATTAGTAGTCCTCACTATTCTGTTAAATAGTGTGATAATAAATATAATGGGGACTCCATTGAGTGTGAATATCGTCTAGATGACAATATTCTTATTAAACTCTTAGATTATGTTTTGTCGTATGTTACACGACTGTTGAATAATTAAGTTGTATTTTAATTTTGTATCATGTATCTGACGACTCAAGATGGGTGATGTATACCTGTTTTGGGGGCGTCACAGTATCCTAATTTTATTAAACTCCCCAAAACAATGATTAAAATTATAAAAACTAAATAAATATATAAGCACGGAACAAGCACAAATCTTAAAAACTGATTTTTCAAATAAATATTGGAAAATTAGACTTACGACTTTACCCTAAGCTTCACTCTGATTTTCACACTTTTATTCTAGTTCAACTCACTATCCAAGTTTATTAATCACGAACACGAATGTAGCACTAGCCACCTCTCGATGCACTAATACCATATTAACTTAAATCCATAAATTAGATAGAAATAAGTTAAACACCTTTATCAACTAACTCACTATATCTCTATGTGAATTATAATTAAAGAAGGTTTAAGATTAAGTTCCCTGTCCGATTACATGCGATGTCAAGCATATCTCTACCTTAACATTTATCAAGATTATGTTCATTCACAAAATTCAAGAACACGTGCTATATTAACTAAGTCTAGACTCTTATATCCTCTCTCGATTCCATGCAAATCCACAAAGAATTGTTGATTAGGTAATTCATAAACTCATGCTCAAATTAATATAGATAAACTGGAAAATAGCTTATTGAATTGAAAATCAAAGTTATTAACCCATTGTTTCACTTAACGATCCATCATAAGCCTAAAAAGTGAATTAGTTCATCATGAATGAAATAATAACTGAATAAATTAAAGATAACATCCTTTCAATTACAAATATAAGACTGAGAAGAAGAATACTGCAAAACACCCTTCACGTAGCCTTAATCTGCAATCGATACGAAAATCTCTTCAAATTCTTCCTCCAAAGCTTGTTATGAAATTCTAGAATTAATCTTCGTAATTTGCCCCCGTGTGTTATTGATTTCGTGTTTGCATTAATGTATATCCAATCTCCAACTTCTGGTTAAAATCCCATGTCATATAGAGTCTAAACACATTACATGCACTAAAATCCACATTCTAGCAGAGTTTTAAGCAAACTAGGATAGCCAACTTTTGAGACCCCCTGCCCCGGCGGGGGAATCTGCCTAGTAAAAGCCCGCCCCGGCGGGCATGTATTCTGTAAACCAAGATTGAAGACCCCCTACTTCAGTGGGGGTATATAGTCAAAATGGGTCCTCCCCGACGGGGGTACCTTCTGCTTTCTGACTTTGCTAACTCTTTACACTTGTACCAATGTTGCTTCAAACATCTCCATTTCTTTGCTACTTGCCACACCAACCACCCTACACATAAAATAACACGAAACAAGTAAAAACAAACATGAAACCAAGAAGTTAACAATAATTAAGCTTGAAATGAACATCGATTCGTGAATATAAAATTCACTTATCAAAATCCCCAAACTTAAATCGTGTTAGTTCTCGAGCACAAATCAGAACAAATATGCTACATAATTCAATACAATGATATGTAATGTATCTAATCTATATGTTTTTGAATCCAACAGTGTTACAGAATCAAAATTATCTCACCGGCCTCAGGGAAAGTAAGCCAACACTACAATTCTTGATCATCAAAACCAATCAATAATTCCTTATTAAACCTCAAATCTTAAACCATTATTACTAGTATAGTGTGTGTGTGTGTGTGTGTGTGTGTGTGTGTGTGCTCAACATTCATAATAACTTATACGGACTCAAATTTAATACATAACCAATCTCTTAGAAGGACTTATACATGAAAAACTCAAAAATTTCAAAAATAGACGAGTTTCAACTAAAACTAAACAATCACCAAGATTAGGGGTCAAAGTAGGGTATTCATGCTTTCTCTTTTTTTTTCGTTGACGGGGGCCCTTTGCTCTTATTTCCCTTCTTTTCTTCATATTCTTTTTAGATAAATGGTTAGTGAGTGCGTTTTACGCTTCATCTCACGCTAGTGTTTATGGGGAGTATATTTTTCTCAACCCACCACAAGACTCAACTAGATATTATTTTCCTTTTTTAAAGCTTATATACCCTACCTTTTCCCCCAAACTTAAGTTATTGACTAATTCGTCGTCTTTACTGCCTATTCTTGTCCTTCTATGATTTATACTAGCATTATCCTTTAGAAACTATTTATGTATCAATTTAAACTAATTAGTCAACACAGACATTATTACGTGCTACCCTTTGTATACTTGTTTCAAACAAGAATAAGATTCGAGTCATAATTCAAAACTACATCAAGGTTCTAATAATAAATGATGTATTATCGACTTAAGCTCAAACTCATCATTGGCCCAAAATAACATGAACTACAACACTACTGGACATGTGCAAACACAATATTTAATTATTTTTAAAAAAAAATCATACATAACCTAACAAAATGCAGCAATAACAAGAATAACCTAAGCTACTATGTATGCACGTAAGCTATCATGAATGCAACATCACAATTCCAAATTTAATATGCAAAACTAAAGCGCAATGATAAATGCAAACCTAACTAATGACATTATGCATGCAAATATGTAATTAAATCCCCCAAACTTGAAAATTACAATGTCTTCATTGTATGGATAAGCGCAATAAAATGAGTGAGGACTTCCCTGCAATCGCCTAAGTCTAGGGTGGTGATGGTTGATCTTCTTCCTCAAAGTCACTCTGTGGAAATCATTGCATTGGGGCCGGCTGCTGATATGGAAACTGAGCAGTGGGATTGAAACTTTGTAGCGTCTTGTTCAATGAAGCAAATGAGAGGTTCATTGCCTTGAACATATGGTCCTACCTACCAGCGAGACGCCTCATCTCTCGTCGTGTTTGCTTATTGTGCTCATCTACGTGGCGTTGAAATGCAAGAAACTGAGGAGTAAATAATGCCTCGGACTGAGGTTGTGATGCCCCCAAAATAGGTCCACACGACCCATTCTGAGTCGCCAGATATCACACTACAGAAATAAAATACAAACTTCATTTATACAACTGTTGAATTGTCGTTCAGAGTACGACAACACATAAGCTGTGAGTTTTAATACAAATATATGTAACTCTCATGGTGCCTCGACCAAAACACCTTACAATCGTACTTTACATAAAATAACAGTCAATAACTGTTTTAAAAATTAAAATATTCGAAAAATGCTCAAGAAAACCTTCGCACATGGGAGGCCATGCATCTAAGTTATGATAGATATCATATGACTCGAGAATTATCCTTGGTTGATCCAATAGACCCCTAAGAAAAATGAGAAGATTACTGTCATGTTCTTTTCAATGGTGAGTCTTCTCTTGACATATAATTATTTCCATTGTCTTAAATTGAGAATTATATTTCAACCAAACTCCAAGATTATATAGGTAGTGCTCATAGATATAATCAGCAAGTGCATGTGCACAACCCTGCCTTATGATAATACGAAGTCGTCTGTCGTTAGACATCTTGTATGATAGTGGCAAAATACCCTTTCAAAGTTGGGTTCACCTCACCCTATTCGGTTCACCAAAATCAACCGCTAAAATGACGTATAAAATACGACACACTTATCTAAAATTCTCAATAAAATTATTTCCATACTGTTTTAAGGGAAACCTCAATAGGTATAGACCACCGTTCTAATCCCCTGTTACCCCCGCTCGACCCAGCTACACTCTTATTACCTGAAAGAAATTGTGAAGCAAAAGGTTGAGCACAACTAGCCCAGTAAGAATATCATGATTAAAGATAATTTAATTATCAATAGCCTTCGTCAATAATAAATCAAAGATTTAGAACATATGGTAGATGATAAAAGTTTTCAACCATAGTTGCAGCAGAACGAGCAATCCATTAGAAGGGTCAAATAGAACATAAAGTCTATTATCTTCTCCACGTTAAAAGTCCATCAACAATGTTTTATCCCTGTAACATCAATCAACAGTTCCTTTCCACAATCATGTGAATAACTCATAATCATAATTGTGATTCTAAATTCCTCTTCGCACCCAGGACAAACATAATTTTCATCACATGTCTTTACCTGAAACATCATAGATCATGGTTATACCAAATCACAGCTCTTGTTCATAATCATACAAATAAATTCATCTTTGTAATATGGGCCAAAGATATTCATCAACGGTTCATCTTTTCACTACAGGCCAAAGATATTTAACAACAGGTCATCTTTGCACTACGGGCCAAAGATATTAATAACTCAAAGAAATATATAATCATTTCAGAATTTATATAAACAATAATTATAACCATGTTGATCAATTCACCTTTGCACTTAAGCTAAAGATATTCAATTATAAATTCAATGGTCATGATCATACCAGTCAACAATTCATCTTTGCACTACTGGCCAAAGAGAGCCCATAGTCACGATCATACCAATAATCTACCCATCTTTAAACTTAAGTCAAAGAGAAATTTCATCACTAGGATTATAAAAATATTATATATGATAATAAAAATAATATGATCAAAACATGGATATAATTTCAAGAGTAAGATTCATAAATTAACGATAATTTGGTCAGAAAAAGAAATCAATTTTGTCGTGAATAGTACCCTATGAATAGTAACTCATGAATAGTTACTCGTATTCATAAATAGTATCATATATGTGAATAGTGCTATATACGTGAATAGTACTTCGTGAATAGTACTCATAAAAGGAAAATACAAAAGAATATGATATTCCATGAAGGGTACAAAAGAAATGATATCTAATACGAGTATAATAGAATCTACGAAACTGTAAATGGATTTTCACCCGCCATGCAATAATCCACGTAGACAGATCATCTCCATAATTTAATAAATAATGAATACGAAGGGTCATTCACCATGCATGCGGTAGTCCGCGTAGACAGGTTATTCCACCAAAATAATAAAGAATAGAACAGCAAAAGAATTTCATCATGCCTGCGGTAGTCCGCGTAGACAGGTTATTCCACCAGAATAAAAAAGAATGGAAGAACAGAAGAATTTCACCATGCATGCGGTAGTCCGCATAGACAGGTTATTCCAACAGAATAATAAAGAATAAAATAACAAAAAAAATTCACCACGCATGTGGTAGTCCGCGTAGACAGGTTATGTGACGCCCCCAAAAGAGCACTACAAAAAAGTAGGTCATTGCCGACGGCATATACCGTCGCCAATGATCCTATTGTCGTCGGCAATGAGGTCATTGGCGACGGCATTGTCCGTCGCCCTTCCCGTCGCCGTATGGGTCGTCGCCCCGGTCTCCCGTCGCTCGCCGTCGGCAAGTGTGTCATTGGCGACGGATGTCATTGGCGACGGCGTGCCGTCGCCAATAAGTCATTGCCGACGGCATGGCCGTCACCAATGGTCCCGTCGCCAATGACCCACTTTAAAAAAATAATAATAAAATTTGCAAAATTCCCCTGTTCATTTACATATACATTGTACCTGTTGTACCTGTTATAAACTAAGAAAAATAAATAATGACAATATACGCATATCAATAACAATCATATCTTTTACTATCAACAATTAACATAATTAGATACCAAACTCAAATCTATACAACTCAAAAGCTAAATACATACATGAAAGTCAAAATATAAATATAAACAACTACTGCCCAAGATCAGGAATCTCTGTCCCATCGTCAGTCCCATCCTCCATAGTCTCATCCGCATCAGCTCGGAAATCATCACCATCTCCTCCACGAGCATCACCTGTGCCGCCATCTCCACCTCCACGAGTCTCATCAACAAGACCCTACAAAATTAAAATATTAATAACGGAGTCCCCAAAATAGATCATATTTATATTATTTTAGTTTGTGTCAGTTGTAACGCGTGTCAGTATGTCGATAACTAGGCGATAACTCGGTCTCCGTATGCCGGAATCGAGTACCGTCAGTTGTAACGCCTGCCGAATACCTACGCGGTGCTGTGTGTGTGTTTGCGTGGCGTTCGGGTGGACGATGCGTGTTTCGGGCTCTTTTTCGGCTTTTTGGCTAAGTGTGGTTCAGTTTCGCAAACTAGGCGATAACTCGGTCTCCGTATGCCGGAATCAAGTACCGTCAGTTGTAACGCGTGTCTATTACCTACGCGGTGCTGTGTGTGTGTTTGCGTGGCGTTCGGACGGACGATACGGGTTTCGGGCTCTTTTTCGGCTTTTTGGCTAAGTGTGGTTCAGTTTCGCAAACTAGGCGATAACTCGGTCTCCGTATGTCGGAATCGAGTACCGTCAGTTGTAACGCGTGTCTAATACCTACGCGGTGCTGTGTGTGTGTTTGCGTGGCGTTCGGACGGACGATGCGTGTTTCGGGCTCTTTTTCGGCTTTTTGGCTAAGTGTGGTTCAGTTTCGCAAACTAAGCGATAACTCGGTCTCCGTATGTCGGAATCGAGTACCGTCAGTTGTAACGCGTGCCGAATACCTACGCGGTGCTGTGTTTGTGTTTACGTGGCGTTCGGACGGACGATGCGTGTTTCGGGCTCTTTTTTGGCTTTTTGGCTAAGTGTGGTTCAGTTTCGCAAACTAGGCGATAACTCGGTCTCCGTATGTCGGAATCGAGTACCGTCAGTTGTAACGCGTGCCGAATACCTACGCGGTGCTGTGTGTGTGTTTGCGTGGCGTTCGGACGGACGATGCGTGTTTTGGGCTCTTTTTCGGCTTTTTGGCTAAGTGTGGTTCAGTTTCGCAAACTAGGCGATAACTCGGTCTCCGTATGTCGGAATCGAGTACCGTCAATTGTAACGCGTGCCGAATACCTACGCGGTGCTGTGTGTGTGTTTGCGTGGCGTTCGGGTGGACGATGCGTGTTTCGGGCTCTTTTTTGGCTTTTTGGCTAAGTGTGGTTCAGTTTCGCAAACTAGGCGATAACTCGGTCTCCGTATGTCGGAATCGAGTACCGTCAGTTGTAACGCGTGCCGAATACCTACGCGGTGCTGTGTGTGTGTTTGCGTGGCGTTCGGACGGACGATGCGTGTTTTGGGCTCTTTTTCGGCTTTTTGGCTAAGTGTGGTTCAGTTTCGCAAACTAGGCGATAACTCGGTCTCCGTATGTCGGAATCGAGTACCGTCAATTGTAACGCGTGCCGAATACCTACGCGGTGCTGTGTTTGTGTTTGCGTGGCGTTCGGACGGACGATGCGTGTTTCGGGCTCTTTTTCGGCTTTTTGGCTAAGTGTGGTTCAGTTTCGCAAACTAGGCGATAACTCGGTCTCCGTATGTCGGAATCGAGTACCGTCAGTTGTAACGCGTGCCGAATACCTACGCGGTGCTGTGTTTGTGTTTGCGTGGCGTTCGGACGGACGATGCGTGTTTCGGGCTCTTTTTCGGCTTTTTGGCTAAGTGTGGTTCAGTTTCGCAAACTAGACGATAACTCGGTCTCCGTATGTCGGAATCGAGTACCGTCAGTTGTAACGCGTGCCGAATACCTACGCGGTGCTGTGTGTGTGTTTGCGTGGCGTTCGGACGGACGATGCGTGTTTCGGGCTCTTTTTCGGCTTTTTGGCTAAGTGTGGTTCAGTTTCGCAAACTAGGCGATAACTCGGTCTCCATATGTCGGAATCGAGTACCGTCAGTTGTAACGCGTGCCGAATACCTACGCGGTGTTGTGTGTGTGTTTGCGTGGCGTTCGGACGGACGATACGTGTTTCGGGCTCTTTTTCGACTTTTTGGCTAAGTGTGGTTCAGTTTCGCAAACTAGGCGATAACTCGGTCTCCGTATGTCGGAATCGAGTACCGTCAGTTGTAACGCGTGCCGAATACCTACGCGGTGCTGTGTTTGTGTTTGCGTGGCGTTCGGACGGACGATGCGTGTTTCGGGCTCTTTTTCGGCTTTTTGGCTAAATGTGGTTCAGTTTCGCATACTAGGCGATAACTCGGTCTCCGTATGTCGGAATCGAGTACCGTCAGTTGTAACGCGTGCCGAATACCTACGCGGTGCTGTGTGTGTGTTTGCGTGGCGTTCGGGTGGACGATGCGTGTTTCGGGCTCTTTTTCGGCTTTTTGGCTAAGTGTGGTTCAGTTTCGCAAACTAGGCGATAACTCGGTCTCCGTATGCCGGAATCGAGTACCGTCAGTTGTAACGCGTGTCTAATACCTACGCGGTGCTGTGTGTGTGTTTGCGTGGCGTTCGGACGGACGATGCGTGTTTCGAGCTCTTTTTCGGCTTTTTGGCTAAGTGTGGTTCAGTTTCGCAAACTAGGCGATAACTCGGTCTCCGTATGTCGGAATCGACCGGCGACGGCGACGGCGACGACAATAAAAGACGAGTGGGCGACGAGAAGAGAAGCCGGGGACGACGGCGCAAGGGAAGAGGGAGAAAAGTAATAAGTGAAATGGGGAAAAATTCAGTAACTGAAAATAAATATAAACTCATTTGCGACGGCACTTACTGCCGACGGCATATGCCGTCGCCTATGTCCATTTACCACGCGCGCCAAAAAAATTCCCACCAAAATTGGACCGGGAAGGGTCATTCATGACGGGAATCATTGGCGACGGCTAAGCCGTCGAGAATGATGTTATTTGCGACGGGTGTATTGCCGTCGCTAATGATGTCGTCGCCAATGAACTATTTTTTTGTAGTGGAGGTATACATCACCCATTTTGAGTCGTCAATAACATGGTATTGAAACAACTACAACTTTATTAATACAACATGAAAACTGTGAGTTAAAATATAAATATTGTCATCTATACAATATTCACACCCAAATATGCCCTCATTACAATTATTGGTACATTATTTTATAAAAATAGTGAGGACTACTAAAACAACTTTCTAGAATCATCATTCCACACCCCAACTAGAACTCGCTACATTCTCGCCTCCTGAGAAGAAAAATGGAACAAAAAGGAAAAGGGTGAGCTCAACTAGCCCAGTAAAGAATATTATGACTAAGATAATATAGAACAAATTATCGTTAGTCTTCAACAGGAAAAAATCTGATAAAATATAATAAACAACAAGTTTCAGATCAATATTCGCAGCGGAAATAATAATTTATAGAAGAGTTACGTAGAGAATGAAATCTACTTTTATTTATGAATTTAAAAGTTCATCATCAATATTTTATCCCTGTAACATCAATCAATATTTATCTTGAATCAAATATTCATCTTTGCATTACAGGCCAAAGATATTCATCAGTCGGTCATGTTCATCTCAACACATGTACATCTTTGCACTACAAGCCAAAGATATTTAGTAATATCATCATTTAGGGCTGAGGATGATGAAAAATATTTTAAAGAAAACAAATCCAGTGAAACAAAAGAGTAAATATTAAGGATTCGTACTTTAAACAGTTCAAGTTCAAAAATACTTCATTAATAATCATAGTGAAGTAAAATTCAAGAATGATCAAAACATGGATACAATAAAAGCTAGTATCCATAATAGAAATTTTGGACAAAAAATGAAATTTTAATTTTCCTGTGAATAGTGTCGTATTCGTGAATAGTGTCGTATACGTGAATAGTGCCGTATACGTAAATAGTAACCCCGACAATAAAAGACAAGAATTTCACAAGAAAAATCTTACCAATAATTAGGTATAATGATATTAGAAGAAATAATATCATTTAAAAAATAATAATATCCCTTATCTTGAAAAGACTGTACTTCTAGCTGGAATACCGGATATAGTACTGAAGGGAACTTGCACCGTATAGCAATATTCAAAGCATCAAAATACTCACAAGAATACGCTCGATAATATAGACAGAGAAAGGGAGAGAAAACTTTAGTTTCTGGTGTGATTTTTAATTCTAACCTAGGCACCCTATTTATAGGAAAATGCTTAGAACACTACAGTAGAAAATTTAATAAATTATTAATATATTTATAAAGTTTTCCTTATCCTACCTTGACCATCTGAATTCAGCCACCAAATAATGACAAAAACAAAAAAAATGTTTTTGTTATTAAAAATAATTAAAACTTTCAAAAATCAATTATTTTAGAACTATAAAACTTTAATAATTCATAATAAATAGCCCTTTTATCAGAAAAATTCGAACCACATGTCCTTTTCATAGGAAATTCCATTCTCTACAACTTTGTAAGTTTAAGTTTTTCCAAATTTCAAGCAGAAGTTGACCGAAATCCATAAACGGGCGATTTTACGGGCTATAAACCAATTTCAGTCAAGAAATGGGGTCCATCGACATGTTTAACATGTTTTAAACATTAATTGTAACAAAAATACTCCTCCTCATATACTCATATGTCCCACATTCATTGTAAAAATATCACCATTATTATATTATTAAAATATAATAATATATTTAAATGAATTATTTATCAGAAAAGATAAAATAACAATTTTTCCACAATTGTCACATTAAAAATTTTCTCCATCTATATCCACACAAAATAAATATTTTTCTTATCATATAAATCAATAATTAATTATTCACAAATAATATTACAGAATCACAATACTAACAACCAGGTAGTTCCCAGGAAAGAGGGGGCTTTCCAATAAGGATTTCTCCTTACTGGCGCGCAATTAGGTGACCAAACCTCTCCTTAGACAGAACTTTCTAGATATTGCCAATAATGTTATCTAATAATATTATTCAAATAATATGAATTATTGATCTGATAATGAAAATACCGTGTAGTGACAATTATTGAAACAACAATAATATGAAATATCAATGTAGCAACTATGGAATCAATAAAATAAAATATTGAATAGTAACTACTGTAACAATTATTGAGTAACGCCTTCCTACGTAAAATCAATAATTAGTACAATACAGTGTGCTACTGTATTTTAATCATCGGGTATTCCAACATTATTAACGGTAACAACTACGCCGTTATTTATAAACAACTTATACTTGTCGTTTTCTTCATCCAATCGCCATCCATTATGGGGCCCACACAAGGCTGCACCGTCGTACGAATATTCCCAGACAGTAAGAATATTCCACGACCAAACAAATATTCTCCGATAAAAATGAATATTTTATAACCACTTGCATATTTGAAATATTTGTGCATTTTACCCATAACTAACCACATTAATCAAATCAACCCTTACTATTTCAAAATAATAAATAGAGGAAATTTGATTTTATTTATAATAAGTTGAGGTCTTACAGGTTATTCCAACAGAATAATAAAGAATGGAACAACAACCCTTTCGAGTATTGAAAGAAAATAACTCTCTTCATGAGTACGAAAGAAATAATACCCCTTACGACTGTTGAACGAAAATAATATTCCTACGAATATTGAACGAAGATGATATTCCTTACGAATATTGAACGAAAATAATATTCATATAAATAAGAAAAATAATATCTCTTCAGAATATGAAATAAATAATACCCCTTACCTTGGAAGAAGACTAGATACGTGAGTAGTGAAGTAGCAGACTACTCTTCTTCTTTTTCTCTATAGCTTCTCTCTCTATAATTGCTCTTGTGAGTTTTAGTGAATTAGTGAAAATTAAGGAAGTATGATCTTCTATTTATAGAAAAATATAGTTTCGATAATTGCACGTTTTGGGGCTCAAAATATTACAGTATAATACCTTCATCTTTTCCTTCATTTTTAATTTAGTTCTACAAGTATTATCAAACTTGCACCACCTCCCCTAATAGTACATCATGTGAATCAATAGTACAATCATGTGAATCAATAGTTCTATACATGTGAAAAAAAATAGTTACAGTATAGTACCTTCATCTATACCTCTATTTTTAATTTAGTCATGCAAGTATTATCAATCTTGCACCACCTACCCTAATAGTACATGCATGTAAATCAATAGTACACACATGTGAACAAATAGTTATAATCATGTGAATTAATAACAATTAATTGTTCATTTATCCGATTAATTATCTGATTAGTCAATACAACCTCCAGACATCAATTATTATCGGAATAGATGTCGATTTCCACTAACACTAATAATCCCAAGACAATGGAAATGTCAATTTCATCTTTAATTAACACGAACTTATTCATCATTAATATTATAACTCACAATATTTAAAAACCAGATCATTCCTAGGAAAGAGGGGGCTTTTCGATAAGAATTTCTCCCTATTGGTGCGCAATTAGGTGACCAAACCCCTTTCCTTGGCAGAACTTTCTAGACACCGTCAGTATTACAAATAATAATATGAATAACTTTGTCGTCTCAATTATTGATTTAATAATATAAAATATTATGCAGATGATACTGTGACAATAATTGAATCAATAATATGAGAGATATTATGTAGTAATTATTGTAGCAATAATTGAGTATAACTGAGTGACTTCTCACGTAAGCATCAATAATCAATACTGTTTGCTACTATGGAACCACATGTATTACTATACTTTTATTACTGAGTAGTTCAACAGTTTAACGATAAAACTTTCACCGTTATTTTTATAAAAAGATATTTCTGTCATTGTCTAACTATGACAGTACTTCCATTTTGGGGTCCACCAATGATTATGTCGTCATACGAATATTCCCTGTTAAAATGAATATTCTCCGACCAATCGAATATTTCCCGACACAACGAATATTTTATATTAACTTGCTTACTTTGCAAAATTTTCAAATATTACCCTAAAATTTAACCTTTATCAATTTAACCATTTACTAAATAACATAATAATTATAAGAAAATTTAATATTTTTATTTCATAAAATTCGAGATCTCACAGCGGTACCTGCTCTATTTATTGATATCCCATAGTTACATCCTCATCCTCCGAGGTGTCTGCTGCATCAACTTCGTTCTCCGAAGCCGATGGAAAAATAAAACCCAGACCTCGAGGATAGGAATCACCTCCGGCCTACACCGAATACCGCTCTATCATTCTAGAATCTAGTAACTGAAGCGGCATCTGCGTGGGTTCATCATCCGACCATCTAACACCCGTTTGGCGACACAACCCATATATTAGTGATGGGTGTGGCAACCCGAAAGAATCGGCGAATGGAAAAATAGATTATGGCCCCGACATCAATGATTAAATCTTGCACAATCGCGTATAGAAATAATGCCTTCTCCTTGGTCACGTCCGATGTGTGTTGAGATGGATACAATTTTGCACATATAAAGGCTTACCATATTTTACCATACTAACTGAGATCGTTGCTACGAAAAATCGTGCCTCCTTTCCTACCCTTGATCCATGTTGTTCCTGTCTTAGTCATTTCTTTGAGTATAGCTTCATAGTCAGGATCGAAATCATGTAGGTGAGCGTATTGGCATTGTCGAGGAACTCGTAACTGATAATAGGTGTTGATAGCATCGGCACTGAACGGGACTAATCGACCCCACACATAAAGTATTGTAGGGGGCTTTGTCCTCGGCGTTGGCATAAAACTCTTTGATCACGTTGACAACAGCTGGCTCAGATTCCTCAGTGAACTTGTTCCACCATTTCTGATAAATTTGTTGCATCATTTCACCGTCGACATGATCCGGTGCCAACCCCCACTCCGGTGTAAGAGCTTTCGTCATCTTATAATCGTATCGGTCGGCGGCGGCGACACTTACGAATTTATGGCGATCAAAGGTCTTTGTCGGTTGTGTGGGCCTTGAACATTCTCCCCTTTGTCGTTTTGATGTGGGTTGCGAAGCCATTGATTCTTGAATACCTTAATAACAATATCTCCCCCCCCCCCACAAAACTTGGTTCACACAAATTGTCGAACACTTGGTGTGCACAGTGATTTCTTCCCCCAACTTGATGAATTTGTGGCAATTATGGTGATTGAAGAAGAAGAGCTTTGAAAATAGGTTACTCACTCTTAAGTACAAGATGAATTCCCACAATACGAACCCTAATTCGTGGCTTCCTAATTTCAAATTGAGTGTATGTGATGAACTTGGGTTGTGAGGTTGTTTTTATATAGAGGTGGTGTGATGGAGAGGAATAGGAGTAATTGATGGAGGTAATGGGTTTGTGTGTAGTAATGGATTAAGATTATGGAGTTATACTGGATAAATAATGGGTAATGATGTTTATAATGGGTAGCAGTTGAAGTTGTAATGGAGGAGGAAAGAGAAGTAGTAATATGAAGTAGTGGGGAAGTAGTGTGTAATTGGGAAGAAAAAGAAGTGGGCGTGTGTAACTGCCGAATCTGTCTGTTGGGTTTCAGGACCCCTGCCCCGACGGGGGGTATTAGGCATATTAAGCCTGCCCCGGCGGGCATACATTCTGCTAACCGATGTGGGAGACCCCTGCCCCGATAGGCATGGTCACTGTTAGTTGATGTTCTCAGTTCTTTTTTTCTTCCATGTTACTTCCTTTGATGAACATTTTGATATCCTGCAAGCCATGAAACATGTATGTGGGTAGATTGTTGATCATTTTGAGCATGGCTGAGATATTATCACAAATAATACAATATAATACTACTTAATGAACTTATTATTTCCTAAGTAGTCTAAACTAAAATTTAACTGTTATGAATGAAAATATGATAAAAATAAAAATACGATTGGGTTGCCTCCCAATTAGAGCTTTATTTTAAGTTGTTCAGTCTAACTACTTCCTATTCATGGTACGTCGGATAATATGATGGTGATGATATATGTGTTGGACTCGCCACCCCAATAGTGCTTCAACCGTTGACCATTGACCTTGAACGTTTCCAATGGATTCCTACTGTAGAGTTCAATGGCGCCATGTGAGAAAACTCTTTTGATGGTGATGATCCCTACTTGCCTGGGAACAACCTCAGTCGTGAGTTGAACAATAGGACTGATTACCCCAGCTCAAAAGTTCTTTGCATGATTTTTTGATCGTGCCATTTCTTGACCTTTTCTTTGTATAATTTCAAGTTCTCGTAGGCTTGAAGTCGAAATTCGTCGAGCTCATTTAATTGTAGTAGTCTCTTTTCACCCACAGCTGCTTGATCGAAGTTCAATTTCTGAATAGCCCAGTAGGCTTTGTGTTGTAACTCGACCAGTAAGTGACAAGCCTTCCCGTATTGTAGTTGATATGGTGACATACCAATCGGTGTTTTATACGCAGTCCGGTAGGCCCATAGTGTATCTTCTAACCTAAGTGACCAATCCTTTTGATTCGGGTTTACCACCTTTTCCAAGATTCTCTTTACTTCCCTATTCGAAACCTCAGCTTTCCCACTTGTTTGGGGATGATATGTCGTCGCCACCTTATGGTTGACCCCATACTTTGCCAATAGAGTTGTGAACAATTTGTTGCAGAAGTGACTACCTTCATCACTTATAATAGCTCTCGGCGTGCCAAATCTCGTAAAAATGTTCTTCTGTAAGAATTTGAGGACCACTTTGGCATCGTTAGATGGGAGTGCTGCGGCTTCAACCCTCTTTGAGACATAATCCATTGCAAGAAAAATGTACTGATTATTAAGTGACGAAGGGAATGGCCCCATGAAATCTATGCCCCATACATCAAAAATCTCAACTTCTAGAATTGTTTGTAGTGGCATCTCATTCCTTTTTGATATGTTGCCCACCCTTTGACATCTATCACATGTTTTAACAAATTGGTAGGCGTCTTTGAATAATGTAGGCCAATAAAACCCGGCTTGAAGCACCTTTGCCGCTGTTCGCTCACTACTATAATGACCCCCATACACAGACGAGTGACATTCATGCAGTATGTTCTTCACTTCACTGTAGGGCACACATCTTCTGATCATCTTGTCGGCGCACTGTTTGAATAAGTAAGGCTCAACCCACATATACCATTTGACGTCATGAAGAAACTTCTTTTTCTGTTATCTTGTAAGATCAGGAGGAAGAACGTTGCTCACTAGATAATTCGCATAATTCGTGTACTATGGAAATTCTGTATTTATCCCAAACAATTGCTCATTTGGGAATGACTCGTTGATTACACACTTGTCATCTTTCTGTTTATCTTGATTTTCCAGCCTAGACAAATGATCGGCGACTTGGTTCTCCGTCCCTTTTCTGTCCTTTATTTTTAAATTAAACTCTTGTAAAAGGAGAATCCATCTGATAAGGCGTGGCTTAGCTTCTTTTTTTGCAATTAAGTACCGAATGGCCGAGTGATTTGTATAAACTACTACCTTAGTCCCAATCAAGTATGCCCAAAATTTATCGAACGCATACACCACTACAAGCAATTCCTTTTCCGTAGTTGTGTAATTCATTTGAGTCTTCGTGAGTGTCTTACTTGCATAATATATTACGTGAAATACTTTCCAATCCGGTGCGACGATCACGGGAGTTGTAGTCAACTTCTTCATCAATAGCTCGAATGCCACTTTACACTCCTCATCAAACTTAAAAACTGAATCCTTCTCTAAAAGACTTATCAAAGATTTTGAAATTTTAGAAAAGTCCTTTATGAATCTCCTATAGAACCTAGCATATCCCAAAAAATTTCTAATTCTCTTAACTGAACACCGTGGAGGTAGCTTCTTAATTGTTTCCAGCTTAGCTTTATCAACCTCTAATCCTTGAACCGAGACTTTGTGCCCCAAAATTATACTTTCTTCCACCATAAAATGGCACTTTTCCCAGTTAAGAACCAAATTTGTGTCTATACATCTTTGTATGACCATTACATAATTTTTCAAGCACGCATCAAAATCATCCCCATAGACAGAGAAGTCGTCCATGAAGACTTCCACATTTTTCTCTACCTTGTCTGAGAATATCGCCATCATACAGCGCTGGAAGGTAGCGGGTGCGTTACACAAACTGAATGACATTCTCCTGAATGCAAATGTGTCGTATAGGCATGTAAATGTAGTCTTCTCTTGATCTTCAGGAGCGATGACGATCTAATTATAACCCGAATATCCATCCAATAAGCAGTAGTACTCGTGTCCAGCTAATCTGTCCAAAATTTAATCGATAAAGGACAAAATAAAGTGATCTTTGTGGGTCACCTTATTCAACTTCCTGTAATCCATGTAAACCCTCAAACCAGTCACTGTCCTTGTCGGAATTAGCTCATTGTCTTCACTCTGAACCACGGTCATTCCTCCTTTTTTGGCACACATTGCACCGGACTAACCCACTTACTGTCTGAAATTGGGTAAATGATACCCGCATCTAACCATTTCAGTATTTTCTTTTTCACTACTTCTTTTATGATAGGGTTGAGCCATCTTTAGTGTTCCACTATCGGTTTTGCATCATCTTCCATCAAAATTTTGTGCATGCAAAAGGATGGTCTGATTCCCCTGATATCCGCAATTGTCCATCCTATAGCCGATTTGTGGACCCTCAGCACTCTCAGCAACTTTTCTTCCTGCAATTCGTTAAGTACAGAAGAAATAATAACAGGTAAAGAATTAGAATTGCCTAAATACGCATACCTAAGGTGTTTAGGGAGTGACTTAAGTTCAAGAGTTGGTGGCTCCTCCAATGACGGTTTCATCCTTGTTGTGGCTTTCTCCTTCGTGTGCAATGGTTCAAAGGGTGTTTTAAATCTGCTAACTCATGGCAAGGAGTCTAGCATCTGCAAATAGTCCACAAATTTTGGATCATCGAACTCTTCATCCCCCAATAATGTCATTTCCAATGGATCGTTAACCAAACTCTTGTTCATGTCTTCGCTGATTATTTAGTCAATGATATCCATCCTAAAACATTCTTCTTCATCCGTAGGGAATTTCATGGCCTTAAACACGTTAAATTTTTTTATTGATCTTGGACCCTCATAGTAAGTTCACCTTTTTGTAAGTCGATGAGTGTCCTACACGTAGCCAAGAAAGGTCTCCCTAGGATAATCGGGATGTTCTTATCTTCCTCAAAATCCAGAATAATAAAATCCGCGGGGAATATAAACTTATCAACCTTAACCAATATGTCCTCTACAATGCCTCTCAAATATGTGACTGACCTATCTGCAAACTGCAATGAGATGTTTATAGGCTTTGGCGCGGACAAACCCAATTTTGTATAAATTGATAATGGCATAAGGTTTACACTTGCTCCCAAATCACACAAACATTTATTGAACGCCATATTTTCAATCGTGCATGGAATATTGAAACTCCCTAGATCTTTCAACTTTGGTGGCAACTTTCGCTATAAAACCACACTACATTCCTCTGTTAATGCCACTGTTTTGAAATCTTCCAATTTCTTTTTCCTGGATAGAATCCCTTTCATGAATTTTGCATAACTTGGCATCTGCTCTACGGCTTCTGCGAACAGGATGTTAATATGAAGTTTCTTAAAAACTTCCAAAAATTTTGCGAACTGCTTATCTAATTTTTGCTTTTGGACTCTCTGCTGAAATGGTGGTGGAGGATACACAACTGGCTTATCATCTAACTTTTTTTTCTCAATTTGCTTATCTTTACCCTATTTTTCTTCAACCACTTTGTTCTCATCAACTTTGTCATCTGATATAACTGAATTTTCTTAACCTTTCCCTTCTAGATGTTTTCCACTTCTTAACGTGAATGCCTGACACTATTTGTGGTTTCCCTTCGAATTTCTCTCGGTGTCACTCGATAGAGTCCCTTGTGGTCTATTGTTTAATGCTAAGGCAATTTGTCCCATCTGATTTTCCAAATTCTTGATGGCCATTGCATGGTTTTTCATTGCTACCTCATTGCTTGTTATGTACTTTGACAAAAACTCCTCTAAATCTGATTTTGTTTCTTGATGTTAAGCCGGTTGTTGATGATTATGAAAACCTGGGGGATATGATGGTCGTGGAGCTTGATGTTGCTGATTATTACTCCATGAGAAATTTGGGTGATTCATATTCCCCTGGTTATAAGTATTCTGGTACATATTCTGTGGAATCATGTTGTAGTTACCACGAATTGCATGGACACTGGGTTGATTACGCATTGATCTGTAGGATGCTCACCCGCGCACAATTTGCAAACAACCACAACCTGTTGTACCTGTGCCCCTGTCATAGCATCTAACTTCTTTGAAAGTGTTGAAATTTGTGCTTGTATTGCCGTCACACCATCTACTTCTAACAATCCAGCTACCTTTGCCTATGTCATTCTTGTCGTGGGCCACTGATAGTTGTTAGCTGCCATTATGTCAATCAAATTATAGGCCTCCTCATAACTCTTAGCCTTGAACGCTCCACCCGACGCTGCATCAATATTGGTCCTGAGATTCCCATGTAGTCCGTTATAGAAAGTATTCATTTGCAACCACTGAGGAAATCCATGATGCGGGCACTTTATGAGAAATTACTTGTATCTTTCCCATGCCTCGTACAATGACTCCCCATGTTGTTGTTAAAACATTGTTATCACATTCCTCATTTTTGTAGTTTTTGCTTATGGGAAGAATTTGGCAAGAAATTTTTGAGCGAGGTATTCCCAAGTAGTTATCGATTCCGGCGGTAGAGAGTGTAACCAACTCTTCGCCTTGTCCCATAAGGTGAATGGGAACAAGTGAAGTCTTACCGCATCATCTGACACCCCATTATACCTAAAGGTGTCACAAATTTCCAGAAAGATGACTAGATGTTCGTTTGGATAATCAATTGCCAATCCCCCAAACTGAACTGAATTTTGAATCATTTGAATCATCCCAGGCTTGATTTCGAATGTGTTCGCAGCTATTGCAGGCCTGGTGATGCTCGACTGCAGTTCAGTCACCTTGGGTGTGGCGAAGTCCCGCAACGCTTTCTGGTCTTCATCTGCCATTGCCTCTTCTTTTTTAGAATTTTCAAAGTCTTCCCTTGTTTCCTTGATTAACTTACTTAACCTCTGAAACCGTCTCTCAATGTCATCCTCAAAAGGAAGCAAGTCTGGATTTTTAGACCGAGTTTGCATAAACCACTTCAAAAACCTGAAATAAGAGCAACAAAACAAAAATTAAAATTGTTTAAGTAAAAATGGACTAATTAAACTGATATCGTGAAGTATTAAAATCTATACTAAACTTGTCCCCGGCAACGGCGCCAAAAACTTGTTGGGTAAAATCTAATTACTCACAAAACGCAAGTATACGTGGTCAACAAGTAATATAATAATAAGTAGAGTATCATTCCCACAGAGACAATTTAGTTAGAATTTTAACCTCACAATTATCAATTTCTTATTAATACTAATTTTATTAAACTCCCCAAAACAATGATTAAAATTATAAAAACTAAATAAATATGTAAGACCCCAGCTTTTTATAAATAAAATTAAATTTTCTCTATTCATTATCTTGATATAATAAGGAGTTAATTTGATATAATGTTTTGGTTATGGGTGAAAAGTGCAAATTTTACAAAATAAGCAAGTGGTTGTAAAATATTCATTTTTGTCGGGGAATATTCGTTTGGTCGTGGAATATTCTTTTTGTCGGGAATATCCGTACGACGGTGCAATCATTTATGGGCCCCATAACGGAATAACTGTTGGATGAAGAAAACGACAAGTTTGAGTTTTTATAAATAACGGCGTAGTTGTTACCGTTAACACTGTTGGAATACCCGGTGGTTAAAATAAAGTAATACGCGTGGTTGCACAGTAGTACATGGTATTGTACAGTATTGTTAAATTATTGATTCGTACGTAAGAAGGCACTACTCAATAATTTTTACAGTAATTACTGTTTAATATTTTATTTTATTGTTTCAATAATTGCTGCGTTGATAGTTTATATTATTGTTGTTTCAATAATTGTCATTGCACAGTATTTTCCATTATCAGATCAATAATTCATATTAATTGAATAATATTATTAGATAGCATTATTGGCAATGTCTAGAAAGTTCTGTCAAGGAGAGGTTTGGTCACCTAATTGCGCGCCAGTAAGGAAAAATCCTTATTGGAAAGCCCCCTCTTTCCTGGGAACGGCCTAGTTGTCATAATTGTGTTTCTGTAATATTATTTATGAATAATTAATTATTGATTTATATGATAAGGAAATATTTATTTGATGTGAATATAAATGATGGATTTATTTATGTGGTTATAAATGAAGGAATTAATGTTGAGGTGTTTTATCAGTATTTTGTCGGATTGGATGTATTAAATACTCAAATCGGTGTTCTTAAAGCTTTATTGCGTGAGTTGTAATTTTAATCCGACCGTTGGATCGTTGTGATTTTTTGATATGTTATACATATATGAGTTGAGTATATGTCCACAAATTTTGAACCGTTGAAAATTAACGCATGATTTGTTATAAATTTTAAAAGGTGTTGAAACGGAGTTGAAAATCATCCGTTTGTGAATTTCGGATATTTTGTCTGGAATTTGAAAAAACTCAAAGCTACAAAATTGTAGAGAATTCGATTTCATGCGAAATGGCCATAAAATATGTATTTTTCTAATAAACGGGCTATTTTCTATGAATTATTGAAATTTCGGAAAATAAAATGATTTTTATTAAAATTGGGTGGGACCCACTTTTTGGTTGGTGTTGAATGCACATGGGCTGCTATATTTTTCAGAAATGAGGGCTGGTCTTGGTCTTTGAAGCATGCGTAGATTTGTTTGAATAATAATAATAATTTATTATTTTAGTCTACTTTGGCGTTCTAGCATTTTCCTATAAATAGACGCTTAGGTTAGAATTAAAAATCACACCAGAAACAAGTTTTCTTTCTCTCTATATTGTCGAGCATATTTTTGTGAGTATTTTGATACTTTGAGAGTTGCTATTTGGTGCAAGTTTCTGTCAGCATTATATCCGAAATTCAGTCAGAAGTACGGTTATTTTGAGGTAAGAGATATTATTTTTCTTTCAAAATGATATTAATTTCTTCAATATCAGTATGCCGAAATATTGGTGTGAACTTTTTAATCAAATTTAGAATTTTTTGTGTCGGGGTTACTATTCACGTATACGGCACTATTCACGAATACGACACTATTCACCGAAAAATAAAAAATTTTCTTTTTGTCCAAGATGTCTATTACGGTTACTATCTTTGATTGTATCCATGTTTTGATCTTTATTTTGAATTCTACTTAACAATTGGTTATTATGAAGTATTATTGATTTTGGATAAATTGTCATACGAATCCCTAATATTTGTCATTTTGTCTTACTAGATTCGTTTTCTTTAAAATATTTTTTATTATCCTCAGTCCTAAATGATGATTTTACTGAATATCTTTGGCCTGTAGTGCAAAGATGAATGATTAATTGATGAATATCTTTGGCCCGTGGTGCAAAGATGAACAGGTGTTGAGATGAACATGACCGACTGGTGATCCAAATGAATATATTTGGCTTGTAGTGCAAAGATGAATATTAGATTAAAGATGTATATTGATTGATGTTACGGGGATAAAATATTGATGATGAACTTTTAAATCTTAGAAGATAGTAGAATTCATTCTCTACGTGACTCTTCTAATGGATTGCTGTTTCCGCTGCAGTTGTTGATCTAAAACTTGTTGTCTATTATATTCTATCAGATTTTTCCCTGTTGAAGACTAACGATAATTTGTTGTATATTATCTTAGTCATAATATTCTTTACTGGGCTAGTTGAGCTCACCATTTTCCTTTTTGTTCCATTTTTCTTCTCAGGAGGTGAGAACATAGCAAGATCGAGTCGGGGTATGGAGTGATAGTTCTAAAAAGATGTTTTAGCAGTCCTCACTATTTCTGTAAAATAGTGTATGAATAATTATAATGAGGACTTATTTGAGTGTTGATATTTTCTAGAAGATAATATTTGTATTTAAACTCACAGTTTGTGTTGTCGTATTTTGCACGACAATTGTATTATTAAAGTTGTAGTTTGCTTTCTGTACCATGTATTTGACGACTCAAAATGGGTGTTGTATACCTATTTTGGGGGCGTCACAGTTGGTATCAAAGCTTAGGGATATGGTATCTAGCGGAGATCGGGGAATAGAACTAGGAGGGGAGAGATGAGTAAATCCTTCGCTAGTGTGTCCTAACTAAGCTTATTTATTGGTTGGTCATAATATATGGATATTATGTTATATGTTAATTTGTTTAATTAACCCTTGTTTTATGGCAGTATTTAAGAATGGCTGCTAAGAACGTTAACAATGGAGTGTATGAGACTGTGGAACAACCTTTAGTCACAAACCAAGAGAACGTGCAATAGGAAGGCAATATTCCTCCTATAAACAACACTACCGAGCAAACGATGAATGATGGAATGTTTAGGAGCTTTTAGCAGTTCATGCAAAATCAGACGAGGGAGACTCGTGTACAAAATACAGGTGGAAGTGATAGCAACGCGCGGTCTGTCACAACTAAGCAGTTTAAGGAGTTGGGACCACTTGAGTTATTTGGAAAGCCGGATCCGATTAAGGTGGAAACGTGGGTCAAGCAAATTACAAAGATATTCGATGTCTTGGGATGCACGGAGGAACAAAAGGTTCCATTCGCCACCTTTATGTTCCGTGGTGAGGCGGATTACTGGTGGGAATTTGTGAAGCGTACCCAGCCAGCCGCACTCAACATGTCCTGAGAAAGATTTCAAAAGCTGTTCAATTACAAGTACTTTCCTGAAAGTATTCGTCTTATGAAGGAGGTAGAGTTTATTAGACTGGAATAGAACAACATGACGGTGTCTCAGTATGAGGCGAAGTTCGCGGAGTTATCCAGGTTTGCACCTCATTTGGTAAAGAATGAGGAACGTATGACGCGGATGTTTCTGAGAGGTCTAAAACCTTAGATTCGTCAATACCTTATCTCTCATAAATTTTCTCTGTATTCAAATGTTGTTAATAGGGCTCAATTATTAGAGCGAGATAATGACTACACTCAACCGAGGGACCACAACCAGGGTCATACCGGTGACAGCAGTCATCGGAGCGATGATAACCAGCGAGGAAGGAAAAATACGGATAAAAGCGGTAACCACTCGGGTGGTAATCGTGGCCATGATAATAAGAGAGGTGAGTCAAGTGGAAATTTCAGAAATAGGAGATTTAACGATGACGGGAAGACGTTGGCAGTAGCACCACCACCAGCAACAAATTCAAGGGGAGGAGAACGACCGCCAGTTAGATGATACAAATGCGGAGAGGAGGGACATATAAGTCCAAACTGTTCATAGCCTTCCAAGGAGTGTTTCAATTGTGGAAAAGATGGTCACATAGCTCGATTTTGTCCTGTAGCAAAATCAAGTCCAGCTGGGACGGTGGCATTAAAGGTGGATACGGACAAAACAAAGTCGACAGTTTCTGGAAGAGCGTTTGTCGTGACTGCCCAAAACACGAGGAACCCGAACAAAGGTATCACGGGTTAGTTAATTATAATTCTTACGAAGTCTATACCTTACTAGATACCAGTTCTACCCACCCTTTTATTTCTCCTGCTTGTGCTCAACGTTTAAACTTGATTCCAGAGAAATTAGACTTTGATTTATCAGTGGAGACTCCGTTAGGAGAAACTTTCGCTACATTCACTATTTATAAATCTTGTTTGATCCAAGTGGGCACAATCACATTACCTGTTGATTGTTTTCATAATGTTGTTATTTTTCGTATTCCTAACCAACCTGTTATGCGAACTCAAGCAACCAAACCATTAAAGTCAAACACTTTTATATCAAGCCATAAAGTCATTCGTTTATTGAAAAATGGATGTCAAGCTTTCTTATCCCATTTCATGGATTTAAACAAAAATACGTTCGATTTGAATGATAATTCTGTTGTTAGTGAATTTCCTGACGTATTTCCTGAAGAACTTGTTGGCCTACCCCCAGAGTGTGATATTAAATTTTATATCGATTTTGAACCCGGTACAAAACCCATTTTAAAAAAAATCCATATCAAATGGCTCCTATTGAACTTCAAGAGTTAAAAATCCAACTATAGAAGTTGGTACTCGAGCCTCTATCTGGTGACTTCCTTTGTGGAATGTACCAAAGCCAGACTCTCCGTAGGGCACGCTATATTTGTGTGGTGGTAAAATGATAGGTGTCATTGTGACGTGCTATCCAAGATTGGGATATGAATCACAGTTGAGAGCAACCGAAGTCGTTGACCAAAGTACATTGCTTTCTTGGCTTAGCTGGTTATTATCGGAGATTCGTGGAAGGATTTTCTCGAATCGCTACTCTGTTAACTTAGCTAACTCGAAAAGATACAAAATTCGTATGGAGCGAGGAATGCAAGAAGATTTTCCAAGATCTCAAGAGGTGACTCATTTTGGCACTTGTTTTGACCATACCATCTTGGAAAAACGAATATGGTAGCTGACGCATTGAGTAGAAGATCGTACGCGAGTACGAGTGCGATATTGTTGAACACAAAGACCTATTTTGTATAATTTATAAATGATATAAATAGAGTTAAAGACTCTAGGGACCCACGTGATGATATACGAGTAGAATCGTCTTTAATCGATAACGTTAAAGCCGCTCAAGCTATAGACCTGGAGCTGATGAATATAAAGAAGAAGGTGCAAGAAGGCGTTATTCTAGAAGTAAGAGTCAATGAAGAGAAGAAAGCTCAAACCTTCGATTTATTTGAAATCCTCGATCGAGTAGGAACTGTGGCCTATAGACTCGCCTTAACGCTAAGTATGTCGCGTGTTCATAACGTTTTTCACATATCGATGTTACGTAAATATATGGACGACCCGAACCACATCATTGAGTTAGAACCTAACGAGATAGCCGAAGATTTAACGTACGAGGAGGTACCTATCAAGATATTGGATAGGAGAGAGCATGTCCTACGAACAAAGGTTATACCACAAGTAAAGATTTTGTGGAGGAACCATGCATTTGAGGAAATGACATGGGAGTTGGAATCAAAAATGAAAGGGAGGTACCCTCACCTGTTCGAAACACCAGGTACGTACGTCAATTTCGAGGACGAAATTTCATAAGGAGGGGAGGTTGTAAGACTCCAGCTTATTATAAATAAAATTGAACTTTCTCTATTCATTATCTTGAAATAATAAAGAGTTAATTTGATATAATATTTTGGTTATGGGTGAAATGTGCAAATTTTACAAAATAAGCAAGTGGTTGTAAAATATTCATTTCTGTTGGGAAATATTCATTTGGTCGTGGAATATTCTTTTTATCGGGAATATTCATACGACGTCGCAATCATTTGTGGGCCCCACAACGACATAACTGTCGGATGAAGAAAACGACAAGTTTGAGTTTTTATAAATAACGACGTAGTTGTTACCGTTAATACTGTTGGAATACCCGGTGGTTAAAATATAGTAATACGCGTGGTTGCACAGTAGCACATGATATTGTACAATATTGTTGAATTATTGATTCGTACGTAAGAAGGCACTACTCAATAATTTTTACAGTAATTAATGTTCAATATTTTATTTTATTGTTTCAATAATTGTTGCGTTGATAGTTAATATTATTGTTGTTTCAATAATTGTCACTACACAGTATTTTCTATTATCAGATCAATAATTCATATTAATTGAATAATATTATTAGATAGAATCATTGAAAATGTCTAGACACAGATTGATGGAGCTAGAGCTACCGCAATTCTTAGCGGCCTCCACGTGATTTTACTTTAGACATTGCATTGCACCATTTATTTTTAGATAAATATTACTAGTATATTACTACATTCATATATACTTTTGTGTATAAAACTAAAATATATTACCTCAAATATATTAATTAAATATTAAATATATTTATCGTTTGAAAATTTTAATTAAATATTAATTATTTAATTTGTAATCATGTTTTAGAGTTTATTGTCAAGATTACTAGTGTGCTATTTAAGTGCAGGATAGTTAATTATTGTTAATTTCCTCCATGTGCAAAATATATTTTCTACTAAATTTAAAAGTATAGCTGAAAAAAATAAACAATTTCTACGTACTAATTTAAAAATCTAGTTGAACAATAATACACTATAACAAAAATTCAAAGATTATAATAAAATTTAGTAAGACAGTTTTAAAAAAAATAGGGTGACAAAATAAAGTGTTTTTGAGATATTAAGTGAAATATTTTCATAACTTAACATCATTTCATAAATAATTATATTTTATAAATTAATATAATTGCACAAATAATTTATTCTTAAGTAGAATTAATAATTTCAATCTAAAATTTTATTAGTATAGTTTTTTAGTAATTAAGTAGAATTAATTTCAATTTAAAAATTTATTAGTATAGTTTTTTAGCATTTTATTATTTATATTAATAATTTTTATATCATATTATTACTTAATTAATTTATTTGTGACAGTCACAATTTCATTTTTCAAAAGTTCTGTTTAAAAGTCGAAACATCTTAAAATGGTTAATATGGTTTTGAACCATGGCCATATAGTTCCAACCCAACCCAACCTATATTAAAAATGGTTAATATGATTTTAGTTCTTAAATGTAACCATAACCATATTTTGAAAATCAAAATCAACCCATAACCATATTTTGTCAGGCCTAATTGTAGCTGTATAAATAGGATTATGTACTGTTCAAGTAAATATATAAAAATTATTTTTACTCAATATTATCTACTTATAACACATTGCACCCATTATAAATAAAGATGCCTTCTTCATAATACACTTAGGAAATTGATATTTTCACAATAATTTTTGATATTTTAACAGCAAAAATGTCGTTATAGATGTATAACGGCGGTTTTGTTGTGAAGATGTCATTTTTTATTGTGAATTTATCAGTTTCCTACACTTACCTAGTTTGTGAATTCTATTTTGGACGCAGGAAAGGGATGAGAAGGGAAAGTTCTTCTTTTCAATAATTTTGAAAATAACTTTATTTTCTCATTCATTCCTTTCCTCCCTAAATTAAAATTGAAACTAATATTGTGTTTCTTTTGTGGTGTGTGTGTGTAAGTTTTAAAAGTAAATTTTAACTTCAAATTAAAAGAGTATACTACTCTTTTACCCTTAGGAGAATACATTTGATAACTATTATAAGAAAAAAAATTGGTATTTTAATATGTCATTTAAGTTTTCACTAAATTTCCTTCCAAATCTTCCCTGGTTTGAAAGGAAATTTTTAAAAAAATCTCCCACCTTTGTCCTTTTATTATGAACTTTTGATATGTTTTCGTAAATTTCTCTCGTTCTCCTTTGTTTTTTCTACGAAGGTAACTTTTCTGTCTCCCATTTTGGGACAAAGAGAGTAGTAGTATTCACAATGGATGGCATTAATACCCACATCTTGAAATGTTGTTTTCCCTTTGCTCATCCAAAGGAATAGACAAATGAGCAGTGCAGATACCTTCTGAGTTCTTGGACTGTGTATTTATTTATTGAAGCAAGAACACACTTTAGATTACAATCTCTAAGTTTCCATTTCTCAACCCATCTAGTTTCCGTGACAAAATTAAAAGAAGAAGAATCCAACATTCACTATGATTAATTCCACAGTTTTTGCATTTATTATTGTACTTGAAATTTTTATTTTATTTTTGTGTCTATTGGTTTAAATATTAAGATAGGGTTGAAAGTACAACATTTAATTTGTCTTTAAGGGATTGTAGTTAACATTGCCTACCATATTGAAGTATAGTTATTGCACATTTTCAACCTTTATATTTTCTTCTACCTAACAACCCAACCAGGTTTGTAGTTGAATGCCTCCTAAGTTTGGACATACATAGAGATACCTTAGATGCACTATTCTTTGATTATTATTATTATTATTATTATTATTATTATTATTATTATTATTATTATTTAAAATCATATAGTAATAGGCTTTTAAGTTTGTATGTAAGATGGTTCAATGATTATATTAAGAGGGTACTACGGGGTGAGGGTTAACTCACCCTCTTGCATGAAGTGTCCCTTTATAATAATAATATTTTGAGAAATTATAAAAAAAAAACTCTTTTGTACTTAACATGGGAGGGAGTTGGAGTTGTTCAATTATACAAAATAAAGTAGTCCCCTTTTTGCCTTATATTAAAAGTACGAGGCTTAAATATAAATTATTATCCTAAATTATTAGTTTTTTTTTTACTTCTATGATTGACCTTTTAATTTTTTCAATCAAATCATTAAACTATTAATTTTTTTTATTTTGATCCAATTTAAGTTGCCACATCACAAATTGATGATGTGGCCAGCTGACCAGACAAACTAATGTTTATGTGTAATTAAAAAAAATTATAACTATTTAAGGGTAAATATGTCAAATCAGTGTCTATAAATATAAAAGGAAACACATATTTTTCAAAATATAAAAAAATAAATAATTAACATATTTAACATAAAATAAATTTTTTTTACACAATTAGCAAAAATCAGTTAAATAAATAGCATAGAAATTAAACTTAATTATACAATTAACTTAACTCAAACAAATTACACCAATAATATAAATTAAACAAATTATACAATTAGCATAAACTAAATAAAGTACACCGTTGATAAACTACAAAATAAAATTCATTTGACAAATTAGTAATTCCTCACCACTTCCAGATTCAACTACAGACAAAACTTACATCATCACCTTCAACAATTTCACCATCGAGCAAGCAGTATCCACTATCGGTAGCCCATACCAATTGAAATATCTCATAAAAAATTTTGCCTCCCCATTACTATAATATCTCATACTCAAATGTTAGGAAAGGGAATTAACTGTAAAACGACTGGCGTTTTGCAGCTTATTAATCCAGAAGTTAAAATCATAACAGTGGATAACACACCCGATGATCCTCGCCAGAGAAAGACAGATATCACAAAGGCAAAGGAGTTGCTAGGTTGGGAACCCAAGATTAAGTTGCGTGATGGCCTTCCTCTTATGGAAGAAGATTTCCGCAAGAGGCATGGAATCCAAAGGAACGCTTAAGTTCCATTATTGTCTAAAATCGTAGGCGCTCTTAGTAATGATAGAACTGAGTTCTTGAGAGATGCTAGAATCCGGAGTTTATGGTTATGTGGATTAATGCGAGATATTACAGTGTAATATAAATGGGAAAGAAGAGATGGGATTCTTCTTCTTCATAGCCTGCTTAATCATTTTGATAAAAATCGAGATCTGAAGTGAAGTGAGAGAGGATGGATCGAAATCTGAAGTGAAGTGAGAGAGGATGGGTTAATTTTATTTTATTTATTGTTTTGTTTAATTATTATTTTACTTAATAGTTATATTACTATTTTACCCTTATTACTTACATAAAATGATAAAAGAAAATTTGAAAAATGACTCAATTTTAACACATAAGCACTAACATGTCATGTATTCAAGCCACGTCAGCAATTTCTGACGTGGCAAACCCGATTGAATGAAAGTGGAAAAAATTAATAGTTCAATCATCTAATTGACAAAATTGAAAGTTGAATCACCGAAGTAGAATATGGTCTATAATTTAAGGTACTAATTTATATTTAAGCCAAAGTACAACTATAATACAAGACTATTTCTAAATTTTGTTTTAAGGAAAAGCATCTTTCGTTACAAAGATGTTGTGCATGTTTGTCTACCAGCAGTGTTTGGTGCTTCTGTAGGTTACAAATGCACGAAACGCAGTTGATAATCTTGTTCATTTACAAGTAACTTATTTCAAACGCAGTTTATTTAACACGTAAATGATGTGATTGGTGTTGAGATATTTCACATGAATCCCACATCATATAAATTCAAGAATATAGATTAGTTAATAAGTATGGTGAAGCCTCAACTTAATAGGTTAACCTTTTTGGTAAGAATGTAGTTTAATATACTTATTAGGCTAGTCTACACATGTGTGGAATGGATCGTGCAATTGCAATTCTCATACAAGTTGTATCAAAGCCCATGGGCCCATGGTTTGTTGATGGATCGTGCAATTCCCTAAAAGTGGTATCTAGGCCCATGGTTTGCCAAGTATCAGGTTGAAAACATTCGCAGGCCGCATGTTACTCAATCCACACTGAATAGAGTTGTTGAGTCAGGTGGAGCACAAAATGATCACTTTACTTATGCGAAAGTTGCTCAAGGTGAAGGGTTCATAAAGGAGCAAGGTGAAGGGTTCATAAAGGAGCAAGGTTGTACTCTCACGTTTGCTTCGGATGTGGTGGAGTAGTATTAGAGTCGAGCAGAGCTCTGGTGGAGCCTCGTTAGATGGATTGTACAATTCTCCTAAAATTGAGTTCGAACACAAAGTTCCAAAAATGGTGCAGTACATTTGGACCTCCAAACACACTAAACACTACCCTAAATGCTCCTAACCGAACAAACCTTATAGAATGTTTAGTAGTCGATCTATTTTGTACCGCACATTAAAAAGATTCAATAGAAGTAATAATAAAAATAGAAGAATGTTATAAGTTCAGCTAGAGGGTAAGACACATCAATAGAAGGGTATGTGATGCATAATGAATTGTTTTAGTTCTTTGTAACCTATTTCTTTCAACTCTAATTCAATTATTTCTAGTTCTTTCATATTTTTCCTTTTTCTGTCAATTCTCTTCTCTATTTTATTTTCTTTTTAATCCAATTTCACAACAAAGGAGAAGAAAGAAATCTGGCATAATAATATAACATTATGTAGCTAGTACGAGCGTTCGTTTAATCTTTATGTGAAAGAGACTATATTACCTGTTAACGCCAAGATCTTCTGCCACGTCCCAATCACGTAAGACGCCCTGATCCTGCACAGTAAACACGAAAAACACCACAAGCTTAACGGCTGGACCGCCGGGGGATAGCTCAGGCATAAGAGTGAGTAAACGTGTTCACCAGGTTAACAATGGAGGATGTACTGTCTAGTGTATTGAGAGAGATAATAATCCAGTTGTGTGTTTTTGTGTATATATGAATGAGAATGTGTGTCCATACCTGTTTGTGAAGACTTGGTTGATAAGTTACACTCTCTTGCCTGGTTTACAGTTCCACCCACTATCTCTGACATAACCCCCGTGATCTGATGGATTCTGCCGTCTGCCTGTACTCTACTCACTAACTTTAGCCACTGTTTACATCGCCGGCCGGCTATAATCCCATCCACATTAATGCATGGCAGATGCCATAGTCAACTGTCATGTTTTTTCATCATTACAAGTCAAAGTAATAGATATTAAGTGATCCAATGGGTTAATCCAACGAACCGACCCGGTATTACAGGGTTAAATAGAGATAATATAATGACTAGGCCCAGTGACTTTCAAGGTTCAATACTGAAAGCCCAATGGATTAATTTAATAAGCAAGCCCAATTTATTCGGCCCAAAGAGGGGAAATATCATGACCCAACATTGCCCCCTAGTTTTTTGTTGAACGGAACGTTAAATAGAAAACTATAAATGGTCCATGATATTTTAATAAAGATCCATAGTGAGAAGTGATCGAAATATACCCTTCTACGGTTCATGAGATGAAATGAGAAGAGAACGGAGGCCCAAATCCGAAAGGCCCTACCCGATAAATATATGGACCCGGAACCGGACGCCTCCCATTCAAATTCTAAATCATTACTATCATTTAATGCGCCGACCTTGTTCACCGTGCAACCGTCAGTATAAAGGATAACTTTTATCAAATTTGACAGTTTTACCTGACCATTTGAAATTCAAGCGCCTTTTAAGTTTTCTTCTCCTCTGAACTATCTATCCTCCTCTGCGAACTGTCGAAAATGGCTTCCCAAGATTCTGAACAAAGTTCACCCCTACTAGTAACACCGATCAACGCTGTTTCTCCATACCCTAACCCTCGAGAAGGAACCTCGACCCTGAATCCCAAAGGAACAAAAACGGACAAGAATCCTCCTCCAAAAATCCCCAAAAGTTCTTCTGAATATTACAGAGATACAGATTATTTCTCACATGCCAACACCCCCTCTATCGTTACTGAGGCTGAATTGAAGAGGATTCGATCTCGGTACCATATTCTGGATACCCACGCGGTTAGGGTTCCCAGATCCGACGAGAAAATGTACCAACGGCCAGAGAGTTGGACAGCCGTCCCGGTGACCTTGCTTGAGAAGGGGGTCCGTTTTCCTTTGTACGTTTTCATAGTGACTATAATGGGTTTCTTGGACGTGGGGTTCGCCCAATTGGTACCAAATTCTTATATTCACATTTTGACCTTTGTTGCCTTCTGTCATGAGTTGGGCGTTGAACCTTCCCTCGACTTCTTCTTCAGCGTGTACAAGATCGTCCAATCCAGAGAGAAGGGGTTCAAGGCCCTTAGCAAACACTCTCCGAAGTCAGGAGAAAAGTTCGAGAGACGTTCATTGGTGAACACTCCTTCGAGCAATAGGGGATGGCATGAGAAGTGGTTCTTCGTCAAGGGCCCTGAAATCTCTTCTTTGCCGAACTGGGCCACTGACGAGAAAATTTCTGCTTACTTCGGAGATATTTCTGAAGAACGGGAAGTTGAGATGATGGAGCTTTTTGATAATTTTCCTAAGGAGGAGTGGAAGTATAGACTCCTCTCGAAGCAGGCATGGATCCGAATCTTCTCAACTCCGAGGACGAAGGTGGTGCCTGAATGTCTTTCCTGCATTATTCTGTCTATATAAAAAATTAACTGTTTGTCTTTTGGATTGTTTGAAACTTTTTGTATGGATTTTGACAGCTTTTCTATGTTTGTATAATTAGTTAATGTTATGGATGAATCAAATGAATGATTGTTTTATTCTATTGATGAAGCTTCAACTTTTCTTGATTATGACTTCTGTTTTGGTTAGTTTCTTGTCAATAGTTCAGTATCAAGGAATTGATCTTCAAATAATGAATTAGCCAAGGCGTATTACAGTTAATTTATGAAATAAAGTGAGTTAAATTTTATGGACAATATTTAACTGAGCTGAAGTGAATGAACTGAACTTAACACTTAAATGAAATAAAGTAATATATACTCATCGGTACCAAAGTATGAGATCGGTCATGTGTGAGGTGAATTCGGCTGATCCTCTTCGCACCATCAAAATCTTGCTTACCACTCTGGGTAAAACAAGTATATAAGTACCAAGATATAAGGATCAAGATATAAGGACCAAGATATAAGGATCAAGATATAAGGACCATTGATTTTATCGCCCTCGGTAAAAATAATACAGGATCATAGGATTTGTCTACCACGCTGGACAACAAATAAATGGGCTGCCATCGAATGGCCAGCGAGTCCTACCATACCACCTTACTTCATCGAACCATTGATTTTACCGCCCTCGGTAAAAACAATATAGGATCATAGGATTTGTCTACCACGCTGGGTAACAAATAAATGGGCTGCCATCGAATGGCCAGCGAGTCTACCATACCTCCTTACTTCATCGGACCATTAATTTTACCGCCCTCGGTAAAAACAATATAGGATCATAGGATTTGTCTACCATGCTGGGTAACAAATAAATGGGCTGCCATCGAATGGCCAGCGAGTCCTACCATACCTCCTTACTTCATCGTGAACTTAGGACAAATAGGAACAGGATCAATTGTGAAAAAGTGACTTTTTATTGATAACGGATAATTATGTATAGACTTCCGGTAAATTGACTTGATCTCTATTGAAAATATTTCTGAAGCCTGCCAGCATGCCAAGTGTTCTTGATCTCGGAACCATCTAATGCCTTTAACCGATAAGTGCCTGACTTTAATACTTCGATTACCTCATACGGCCCTTCCCAGTTCGGCATTAACTTTCCCGTGTTTTGAGGCGTAGATGCTTCGGCTTCTTTGAGGACGAAGTCCCCTACTTCGAATCTGCGAAGTTTGACCCCTTTGTTGTAGTGCTTAGCTACTCTTCGTTGATAGGTGGCCAATTTGAGCAAAGCTACCTCTCTGACTTCTTCCAGCAGATCTAGATTGGCCTTCAATCCATCGTCATTGTAGATCTCTTTGAATTGACTGACCCGAAGACTTGGAGATCCAATTTCGACAGGGACTAAGGCATCAGTACCATAGGCCAGTCGAAAAGGTGAATCCCCTGTGGTGGTCCTCGGTGTAGTCCGATAGGCCCACAGCACGCTGAGTAGCTCTTCTGGCCATCTTCCTTTAGCTTCATCCAGTCTGCGCTTGATTCCGTTCAGCAGCGTCCTGTTGGTCACCTCAACTTGCCCATTTGACTGTGGGTGAGCCACTGAAGTCTTCTTATGCTGAATCCCCAGCTCCTTCAAAAATCCTTCAAATTTTGATCCAACGAACTGGCGTCCATTGTCCGATATCAACACTCTAGGAATCCCGAAGCGAAACACTACGGACTCTTTTATGAACTTCAAACACTTTTGTTCCGTTATTAACCGAAGTGGCTTCGCCTCTACCCACTTAGTCATATAATCAATAGCAACTATGACAAAGCTAACCTGACCTTTATCTTTAGGCAACGAACCCAATATATCTACCCCCCAGACAGCGAAGGGTATAGGAGATAAAATCGAATATAACTCTTCTGGTGGCTGATGTAGGATCGGACTGTTAAGCTGGCATTTTTTACATCTCTTGGCATACTCTGTAGCTTCATTGAAAATTGTAGGCCAATAGTATCCCTGTCAAAGTACTTTATAAGCCAAAGACTTGGCAGCCATATGATCACCGCAAATACCCTCGTGAACCTCCTGAAGAGCATACTCGGCCTCGGATGGAACCAGACACTTCAGCAATGGTGAGGAGAATGCCAATCGATAAAGATCCCCGTCTATAAGAACAAAATTGGCACTCTTGTACTTAATCTTCTTGGCCAACATTTGATCTGAAGGAAGGACGCCATCTACTAAATACTCGATGTAGGGAGTCATCCAGCAATTAGATCGCTCGATGCACATCATCGCTTCGTGCTGAACACTCGGCTGCTGCAAATCTTCCAAATAAACCGATCCATTGAAAACATCTGTGTCCGTAGTGGCCAGTTTTGACAGTGCATCGGCAATGGAATTGTTGTTATGCTCTATGCCCTGGAATTCATACGAAGCAAAATACTGAAGTCGGTCTTTTAATTCCGCCAGATATTTAATCATCCGGGTACCACGAGCTTCGTAATCTCCCGACAGCTGTTTGACGACCAACTGAGAGTCACTGTAAATGATCAGCTTCTGGACTTCTAGACTCTTTGCCAATCGAACACCTGCTAACACTGCTTCATACTCGGCTTCGTTGTTCGTCGCTTTAAACCCGAATCTGATGGCCTACTGAATTTTGAATCCCTCCGGACTCGTTAAGATAATTTCTGCCCCACAAACAGTCACTGTGGAGGATCCATCGGCATATAGCGTCCAAGCATTCTGACCCTGTTGAAGAACTGTAACTGCTCGATCAGATGACTCAGCCTCTGGTAACTCGGCATCTGCTTCGGTGAACGAACATTCCACCATAAAATCGGACAAAGCTTGACTCTTGATAGCAGTTCGGGGATGGTATTCAATGAAAAATTGGGACAACTCCATAGTCCACGCTGCTAGTCTCCCTGAAAGTTCTGGCTTGCCCATCACCTTCTTCAATGGCTGATCCGTATAGACGACTAGGAGCCGACCTTGAAAATATTGTCGAAGCTTTCTACTAGCAATTATTAAATCAAATGCAAATTTCTCAATATTCGGGTACCTGGTTTCAGCATCTCGTAGGACGTGACTAACATAATAGACCGGATGCTGCTTTCCACTGACCTCCCGAACCAGCACTGCTCCAACTGCCAACGAACTTGCTGCAAGGTATAAATATAAGGTCTCTGCTGGGGTGGGCTTCACTAATAAAGGAGCAGAAGACAGATAAGTCTTTATTCCCTGAAAGGCAGTCTTCGCACTCCGAAGTCCACTGGAACGTCTTAGCATTCTTCGGCCCCTTCAATGTGTCAAATAAAGGAAGGCATCTCTCCTCGAATTTGGCGACGAACCTCCTTAAAGCCGCAATCCTACCCATCAGGCGTTGGACGTCTTTGAACGACTGAGGAGTCTTCATGTCAAGAATGGCCTGGATCTTCTCTGGGTTGGCCTCGATGCCCCTCTGACTAACCAGATACCCCAGAAACTTTCCTGCACCGAGGCCAAAAGTGCATTTGGCCGGATTGAGTCTCAGTTGACAATATCGAACAGTCTGAAAACATTCCTCCAGATCATCCAAATGTTTCTGAACATGCATGCTCTTCACGATCATGTCGTCCACATAGACCTCCATAGTTCCTCCCTAGCTGCATGTCGAAGATAAAGTTCATCATTCTCTGGTAGGTGGCTCCCGCGTCTATAAGGCCAAAAGTCATCTTCTTATAGGCGTACACCGAACGGTGCATAATGAACGCTGTCTTTGGGATGTCCTCTTTACACATGGATATTTGATGATAACCTGAAAAAGCATCCATAAAGCGTAGTAAAGCATACCCTGAAGTGGCATCGATGAGCTGATCGATATGGGGCAAAAGATAAAAGTCCTTCGGACAAGCTTTATTGAGATCGGTGTAGTCGATGCAAACCCGCCATTTTCCATTCTATTTCTGCACCAACACTACATTCGCCATCCATTCTGGGTAATCAATTTCATAGATGAAGTCACCATCTAACAGCTTCGCAATCTCCTCATCGACGATCCTCTGTCGTTTTGGCGCAAAGATCCGCCTTTTCTGTCGAACTGGCTTCTTCGAGGGATCTACATCCAGTCTATGCTCAGCTATCTTTCGGCTAACTCCAGGCATATCCTGTGGTTCCCCCGCAAAATATTCGCATAGCATCGTAGGAGTTCCATAAGGTTTGTCCGAAGAGGCTCTGGTAGGCCCGAACCGATCTTCACTGTTTTGTCCGGCTTTCCGATGATCAACTCGATCTCTTCTGTCCCACCTGCAGGAATTACCAATGGTTCTGAGCTGCTCTCAGTGAAGGGTTCGATCTCAATTGCCATTGTCTGTTTCTGTTTACTGACCCCCACTCCGAACGAAATAACAGCATTCCGGTAACATCGTCGGACCAGATCTAAGTCCCCCGCCACCTCTCCTACTCCATGCGCTGTGGGGAATTTGATTTTGAAATGAGGAATGGAGGTCACAGCTTGGAGAGCTGTCAATGTAGGCCTTCCCAGTATGACGTTGTAAGCCGAATCTACATGCACAACATAGAATTTACACATTATTTCTACCTGCTGCGGTGTCCGTGCCGAAGATAACTGGGAGTTCAATAGTGCCTGCAACTTTGGCTGGATCGTTGCTGAAACCGTATAAAGGAGCCTCCTGCCCGACCTCCATTTTATGCCCATCAAGCTGCATCCTCTGATAGGCATTGGCATACAGAATATCCACCGAAGACCCGTTGTCTATCATCATGCGTTTTACATCCACCGAACCAACTTGTGTCGTGATAACCAATGCCACTTCATGTGGCTCGATGGGCTCCGAAGGATAATCTGCGTCCGTAAATGATATGACGGTTCCTGGGAATGGTCTGTCGATTTTCATGAGAGCGCCCGTCACAGACATAACCGAATCCAAGCGAGCCCTTCTCTTCTTCCCTACCATCTTTCCTACAGATCCTCCGGTTATTATATAAATAACTTGCCTTGGCGGTGGTACTGGAGCATTTTGGATGGGTGGAACAGTTTGAACTGTCTTAACAGTACGGTTGGCATTCTGCTGATCATGTTGTCCTTTCTCGGCCACATACTGAACCAGCAAGCCGCTTTGTATCTTCTTCTCCACGAAATCCTTTAAATTGCAACACTCATTAGTGTCATGACCTGCGGCTTGATGATAGCCACAATATTTACGAGAGTTTCCTTGTCCTGTCCTATAATTATCACGAGGTGGCTCGAAAAAAGGCTGATTTCTGATCTAATCCAATATCATCGATCTGTCTGTGTTCAGTTTGGTGTAGTCCTTATTCACCTTCGGGGCAGAAACTGGTGGACGGCTGCTTCCTTGCCGCCAGGAGTTATTGTACTTCTTTGAGTTGCCCTCTGGCCGATCATTATACCCCCCCCCTCCCCGATCTCCTCTGATCACCTTTAGGCTTGGGAACTTCTATCTCCTTTAACTGGTCCGAATGAGGACGCTTCAGGTTATTCATAGCCTCTTCTACAACAATATAGCCTTCTGCCTTGTCGAAGGCTTCTGCCAGGCTTTTCGGGTGGTGGAACATCAATTTCTTCACCAACTTCTCAGACTTTACCAGATCCAGCCCGTTCTGGAACAAGCCTACAGCCTGGAGATCATTAAGGTCGGACACCTGACCAATCGCTTCTCTGAACCTGTTTACATACTGACCTAAAGATTCGTTGGCGAACTGCTGGATCTGTGCCAGAGAACCCGTGGGCTTTCCCCTTCTTCGGTTGCTCCCAAAACGGGCATGGAATTTATAATAAAGTTCGGTCCAAGAGGATATCGAATCTGATGGCAAAGTCCCCATCCACTGTCTCGCATCTTTTCTCAGTGTCGTGACAAAGTGTGACACTTAGCTGCATCAGTGAAGTCATAATAGTCCATCAACCGGTCAAATGCCTGACTATGATCATAAAGGTCTCCGGACCCATCGTAACTCTCCATTCGAGGCAATGTTTTGGTGATATCTGCCTTATCCTTGAGAATATTTGAGGAAAAAGGGGATGCCTTCTTTTCCAGAGTGTCCTTCACCTGCTGGACCTCAGCCAGTTGCTTTCGGAGCTCTTTCAACTCCTTTACCAGAAAATCAACACCTTCGGGTTGTGAGGGGACTTCTTTCTCATGAACGACGCTCTACTTTTGTGTGGATCGACCTCCTCCTGCCCTTGAGGGACTTCTTGATCTACTTCGACGCACAAATCTATCCTCGTGATGAGAATGGTCATGCTGATACTCTCTTCTCCTGGTTTCTGGCAAGGCCTCCCTCGGCCTACTTCTCCTTCTGTCGTCGTCTCGATGCTGAGAACCAACAACCATCAGTGCTTTCTTTGATGCCACGGGAGTTCTGCTCCTCGATCTCCTCCTACCGTGAGAACGATCCCTAGACACATGTGCAGAATGCTCCGGCTCCTTCCCTTCTCGTCGTGGCATCTCTTTATGCTTACTCCGCCTTTCGGACTGATCATGGCTAGATGCTTCGTCCCTTAATTCCTGCCACCCGAAGCATCTGTTCGGCTATGTCTTCTCTCTGTTTCAATAGAACCTCCAAGGCTTTATCCGCTTCGTCTGCCATCTTCGCCAACTTGGCAGCTCTGTCCTCCTGACCACTTCGACGATGAGTCCTGGTCCGCGAGCCTTCCTCCCGCCCTCGACCATGATCACACTCCTTATCCGCATTGAAAATCAACCTTCGTCTGGCCCCACCATGGATCTTCGGACGGAGATCTCCTAAATTATGCTTGGAGGCCGTGCTCTCGTGAGCACTTTTAGAAGGACCCGAACGGTCCTTTACCGAAACACGAGGCAGGGACGAGCTAACAGCCATCGCCTGCCCTTCTGGCGTACTATCCCTACTCCTCACCATCTTCCGAAGTAGGTTAAATGATCGTGATTGAAAATTTCAATGACACTAGAACTCAGCCCTCCTTCTAGCGCCAATGTTAACGCCAAGATCTTTTGCCGCGTCCCAATCACGTAAGACGCCCTGATCCTGCACAGTAAACACGAAAAATACCACAAGCTTGATGGCCGGACCGCCGGGGGATAGCTCAGGCGTGCGAGTGAGTAAACGTGTTCACCAGGTTAACAATGGAAGATGTAATGTCTAGTGTATTGAGACAGATAATAATCCAGTTGTGTGTTTTTGTGTATATATGAATGAGAATGTGTGTCCATACCTGTTTGTGAAGACTTGGTTGATAAGTTACACTCTCTTGCCTGGTTTACAGTGCCACCCACTATCTCTGACATAGCCCCCGTGATCTGATGGATCCTGTCGTCTACCTTTAGCCACTGTTTACATCGCCGGCCGGCTATAATCCCATCCACATTAATGCATGGCAGATGCCTTAGTCAACTGTCATGCTTTTTCATCATTACAAGTCAAAGTAATAGATATTAAGTGATCCAATGGGTTAATCCAACGAACCGACCCGGTATTACAGGGTTAAATAGAGATAATATGATGACTAAGCCCAATGACTTTCAAGGTTCAATACTAAAAGCCCAATGGATTAATTTAATAAGCAAGCCCAATTTATTCGGCCCAAAGAGAGGAAATATCTTTGATTATTATTATTATTATTATTATTATTATTATTATTATTATTATTATTATTATTTAAAATCATATATTAATAGGCTTTTAAGTTTGTATGTAAGATGGTTCAATGATTATATTAAGAGGGTACTACGGGGTGAGGGTTAACTCACCCTCTTGCATGAAGTGTCCCTTTATAATAATAATATTTTGAGAAATTATAAAAAAAAAAAAAAAAAAAACTCTTTCGTACTTAACATGGGAGGGAGTTGTTCAATTATACAAAATAACGTAGTCCCTTTTTGCCTTATATTAAAAGTACGAGGCTTAAATATAAATTATTATTCTAAATTATTAGTTTTTTTTTTTACTTCTATGATTGACCTTTTAATTTTTTTCAATCAGATCATTAAACTATTAATTTTTTTATTTTGATCCAATTTAAGTTGCCACATCATAAATTTCAGACAAACTAATGTTTATGTGTAATTAAAAAAATTATAATTATTTAAGGGTAAATATGTCAAAGCAGTGTCTATAAATATAAAAGGAAACACATATTTTTCAAAATATAAAAAAATAAATAATTAACATAATTAACATAAAATAAATTTTGTTTACACAATTAGCAAAAAACAGTTAAATAAATAGCATAGAAATTAAACTTAATTATACAATTAACTTAACTCAAACAAATTACACCAATAATATAAATTAAACAAATTATACAATTAGCATAAACTAAATAAAGTACACCATTGATAAATTACAAAATAAAATTCATTTAGCAAATTAGTAATTCCTCACCACTTCCAGATTCATCCACAGACAAAACTTACATCACCACCTTCAACAATTTCACCATCGAGCAAGCAGTATCCACTATCGGTAGCCCATACCAATTGAAATATCTCATAAAAAATTTGCCTCCCCACTACTATAATATCTCATACTCAAATGTTAGGAAAGGGAATTAACTGTAATACGACTGGCGTTTTGCAGCTTATTAATCCAGAAGTTAAAATCATAACAGTAGATAACACACCCGATGATCCTCGCCAGAGAAAGCCAGATATCACAAAGGCAAAGGAGTTACTAGGTTGGGAACCCAAGATTAAGTTGTGTGATGGCCTTCCTCTTATGGAAGAAGATTTCCGCAAGAGGCATGGAATCCAAAGGAACGCTTAAGTTCCATTATTGTCTAAAATCGTCGGCGCTCTTGGTAATGATAGAACTGAGTTCTTGAGAGATGCTAGAATCCGGAGTTTATGGTTATGTGGATTAATGCGAGATATTACAGTGTAATATAAATGGGAAAGAAGAGATGGGATTCTTCTTCTTCATAGCCTGCTTAATCATTTTGATAAAATCGAGATCTGAAGTGAAGTGAGAGAAGATGGATCGAAATCTGAAGTGAAGTGAGAGAGGATGAGTTAATTTTATTTTGTTTATTGTTTTGTTTAATTATTATTTTACTTAATAGTTATATTACTATTTTACCCTTATTACTTGCATAAAATGATAAAAGAAAATTTGAAAAATGACTCAATTTTAACACATAAGCACTAACATGTCATGTATTCAAGCCACGTCAGCAATTTCTGACATGGCAAACCCGATTGAATGAAAGTGGAAAAAATTAATAGTTCAATCATCTAATTGACAAAATTGAAAGTTGAATCACCAAAGTAGAATATGGTCTATAATTTAAGGTACTAATTTATATTTAAGCCAAAGTACAACTATAATACAAGACTATTTCTAAATTTTTTTTTAAGGAAAAGCATCTTTCGTTACAAAGATGTTGTGCATGTTTGTCTACCAGCAGTGTTTGGTTCTTTTGTAGGTTACAAATGCACGAAACGCGGTTGATAATCTTGTTCATTTACAAGTAACTTATTTCAAACGCAGTTTATTTAACACGTAAACGATGTGATTGGTGTTGAGATATTTCACATGAATCCCACATCATATAAATTCAAGAATATAGATTAGTTAATAAGTATGGTGAAGCCTCAACTTAATAGGTTAACCTTTTTGGTAAGAATGTAGTTTAATATACTTATTAGGCTAGTCTACACATGTATGGAATGGATCGTGCAATTGCAATTCTCATACAAGTTGTATCAAAGCCCATGGGCCCATGGTTTGTTGATGGATCGTGCAATTCCCTAAAAGTGGTATCTAGGCCCATGGTTTGCCAAGTATCAGGTTGACAACATTCGCAGGCCGCATGTTACTCAATCCACACTGAATAGAGTTGTTGAGTCAGGTGGAGCACAAAATGATCACTTTACTTATGCGAAAGTTGCTCAAGGTGAAGGGTTCATAAAGGAGCAAGGTTGTACTCTCACGTTTGCTTCGGACGTGGTGGAGTAGTATTAGAGTCGAGCAGAGCTCTGGTGGAGCCTCGTTAGATGGATTGTACAATTCTCCTAAAATTGAGTCCGAACACAAAGTTCCAAAAATGGTGCAGTACATTTGGACCTCCAAACACACTAAACACTACCCTAAATGCTCCTAACCGAACAAACCTTATAGAATGTTTAGTAGTCGATCTATTTTGTACCGCACATTAAAAAGATTCAATAGAAGTAATAATAAAAATAGAAGAATGTTATAAGTTCAGCTAGAGGGTAAGACACATCAATAGAAGGGTATGTGATGTATAATGAATTGTTTTAGTTCTTTGTAACCTATTTCTTTCAACTCTAATTCAATTATTTCTAGTTCTTTCATATTTTTCCTTTTTCTGTCAATTCTCTTCTCTATTTTATTTTCATATTTTATTTTCTTTTTAATATAACATTATGTAGCTAGTACGAGCGTTCGTTTAATCTTTATGTGAAAGAGACTATATTACCCTTAATTTATCTAAAATAAATGAATTATTTACTGTTTACCCATTTTATACGCCTTAATTTGATTATATATCATATTTATAAGATAGAAGGTGAAGGCGCATACGCATACATTTAGTTAGCCAAAACTTAATTTTCAACCATATATAGAATTGAACTAATATATTAAATGTGTTATCTTTTTACAATTTTACTTAATAGCATTCTTTCTTTCTTTTATTTGAGATATTTTACAATGTAATTTATTAAAATTTTGAATTAAAGATTAGAACACATAAAATATTATAAAAAATAAAAAAAGATTTATAAGGGTAAACTCTTAAGATATGATATATAATTTAGCTTGCTATTTTATTAAAGTACCCATGATATTTTTTTTTATTGGTCTACCTAATTCAAAAGATTTTATTTTTACTTGAAATAAATTTAGAAAAAAATTAAAATTCAAAGAAAATAGAAAATTATTCAGACTTATTTTTTTTAAACAAAAACTTTCAATTAAAATAAACAAGTGATAAATTTGTTAATTGACTTCTCCTTAATTAAGGATAATATAATCTCTTTTGATATATAAGAGTGTGCAACAATCAATTTAGGATGTGCATATATCACAAAATGATAAGAACTTTATTTCAGGCTTTCAGCAACAAAGTGAAATTATATATATACGGTTCCTTTCAAAAACGGATTACAGGAACGGACTAATAATGAACGTGATCAAAAAACGTACAGAACTAAATCAAAACACGCGGGTCAACAAAACGGGTCCGGGTCGGAGAACACGGCTTCTCTCTTACTCTTCCAGTTCCCTCCTTCTCATACGCATCGCGGTTTCTCTCAAACTCTTTCCCCCCCCCCTCTCTAGGTTACGAACTCTCCTCTCATATGACTTCTCTCTCACTCTGGCCAGCGCAAAGGGAAAGTGACTGACCGACGCAAACGGAAATTGAAGGTACTTCACTTTATTATACATGTAATTTTTGTTTAAACCAAATGAAATCTAGGGTTTATTAAGGGGTTTTGATTTAAGATTACATTAAATTGATAGCACCAACTGTAGAATTTCATAGTCGAAATCTAGGGTTTATTCGGCACCACTAGAATTTTATTTTTGTGCGAGTGCTCTGTTACAGTATATAGATGTTCTACCTTTCTTAGCTTACTGCAATGTATATAGAAGTTCTATTATTAGTATATTTTACACGATTACTCCCTCCTTTCCAAAAAAAAATCGTCTAGAAGTCCATTCCAAACTTAGTTTAAAATTTCCAGTTCAAAGAATGAATGATATATAGGAGTTCCTAATTTGCCATAAAATAAACACTATCATGATTCATGTAGAACCTACTATATTTCTACAATTATTATACATGTTATTGAATATATTTTGTTGGTTTTGTTTTTCCTGTTGAAGCAACATTATGTATTAGGCTAAAAGTTAGCAGAAGAATTAAGAATTAAGCCAAACAAATGCCTACTTAGAACTCTTTAGTTTTGATTGCAATAAGTTAGCAGAAGAATTAAGAATGGAAATAGGAGATCAACATTGTCTAAATATTGTTCATGTAATTCTTCTGATAATCTTTAAGGTATGTAATCTTGTTCTAGTAGTTTGGCCCCTCTTTCTCCCTAAATAAAGAAGTACGTATACTTCAGTTGTTAATATCAGTACATGAATTTTAAGTGACGTAATTCATTCAAATATTCAATTTGGAATTATTGTCGATATTTTGTATGCTTGTATGCGGATAGAAAATATGTCATCAAATTCGTCTACTGCTACATTCGTATGGCCTCCGTTCATATGTCGTTGTGGTATGGGCCCTTGTATAGTAAAACTTTCAATGTCGGAAAAGAATCCGGGTAGACACTATTATTTTTGCCCAAGAATGGTATGTATTTATTTATTATTATTATTGTATATTTGTTCCTTTAACACAAGTGAATAAATTGAATGTGTCCCAAAATATGCAGCAATGTGGTAACTTCATCGGATGGTGTGACGAATATGTTCGAGTGTTGCATAATCAAGGGAGGTTGCAAATGGACACATCTGAGCGTTTAAATGTGTCAACTCATCCAACGATTGCTAACGACTCCAACGAATTAGCCATGATGAAAATTGAAATGCGTCAATTGAAACTAACTCAATGATTTGTCATAATTGTTAATGTTATGTATGCGGTGTTGTTAATGTTATTAAATTGGTTGTAATTTTGATAATTTTATTATGCGGTGTTGTTGTTAATGTTATTAAATAGGTTGTAATGTTGATAATTTTTATTATCTAACCAACACTTTATGTTGTATGAGATTTGTGCATTTATAGGTATTGAATGAGATTTTCGACTATGTTGCTTTAAATACGAATGTTATTTGAAGTTTATGAGCTTGAGTATTGAAAACAAATTCTGTTAATATTTGTTCTGTTTCGAAAACAGAACAGTTTTAATTCATCTTCAATGCAACACTCTTTTCATGCAAGACAAGCTGTTGATCTCTACCAAAATACCTTATTATTAACATCATTTATGTAGCAAAAAATAAAACAAAACAAAAAAAATGCGGTTTACAGTATATTCAAGCTCAGACTAAAAAAAACTTTAACATGTTTTGTTCTCTTCCTGAAATCCCCAAGTATGTAAACCAAACTATGTTGTGCTTTCCGGCACCTTGTCCAAAACTTCAACTGGAATGACAGGAATGGAGCACTTCCCTGCGTGGTCTTCCCCTCTTTCTTGACTGGCATGCTCTTCAGATGTTGGGTACTAAGATCTACAGCCGAAGATTGCATACTAGGAGTCAAACTCTGGACAACAAGAAGTTAGTCAGCACAAAAGAGAAATGTACATTGAAAATCACTTGTAATTGTAAACACAACAAGTGAACTGCCATATATAAGACTGGGTAACCTATTTAGAACTGTAAGTAGTATCTCAGTTCTAAAAAAAATTTATAGGAGCTTGAGTATACAGCTTAAACACGGACAATATGATTTTCTTGCCTAATCAGTTGGACTCGAAGTATTTTTGCAGCCATCCAAGAATTACAACTATATGAACTATAAGGTAAATAACATCTTTAATGCCAGAATTCAGTATAAACTGAATAAAACTTAATTGAATTGATAGTATTAATTCAAAGGGTAATTCCCCTTCAGCTAAGGCATCTAATTACACCATTCACCAAAAGTTAAAGGACCAATTCATAACCATCCGCTATGCATAATCTAGGGGGAAAAATTATCAAAATAAAAACCAATTATATGTATAAAAGGCGCAAACTTTACAGTAATTTAATAATTTGAAACCCACCTAACTTCAAAGATAGAGAAAGAGAGATTCTGTAGAAGGTATTGTTTCTGATCGTTTAAGAAGAGGACCCTGTAGAAATTAAATTTAAGTAGATAAATTTCCCCAATTAATAATAATAATAACAACAACAACAACAACAAACATTGTAAATGCATACAATAATTTCAAAAATAACAAAAATTCCCCCAACTCACCCCCTAATGCATACAATAATTTCAGATAAATAAAAAAAAATCAAATGCCAACTTAAAATAGGAACTAACAAAAAGATTGTGTTTTTTGCAATAAACCAAGAATAAACAGTTCAAAAAATCCTAATGAACACAATTCTTCTCCCATAAAATTTTAACAAGCTTGAAATTAAACACATAAAACTTAAAATCAGTCAGCAGATTGTAATTACAAACTAACAATCATTTATCTAGCAAGAAGCCAATTGAATTAAAAATTGCATGTGACAATTGAAAACCTCAGAAAGAGAAGAAAACATAATTCAAAATTATGCAGAGTAAGCTAAACAGAATTCAAAATTGTGTCATACTTCAATTAACAAGAAAGTAAATCTAGCTCACTAACAATAACACTGAAAGTAAAAAGACAACTAGCTCACTAAACAGAAAACTTTTAACAGTATGTTTCTCCTACAGTAAACAGAATTCAAAATTATGTAGAGTACTCAAAAAAAGCTAAATAGGCATGCACAAAAAAAACTTACCAATACTCAAACATCATCTTGTATGCACCATCTGTTACAATCAATCTATCTGTTGTTGCGGCGGCTCTTGATTTTCGGGATAATGTCCATAACCAACATCATCTTGTATCTCTGAACCTGTAAATAACATAACGTATATGTTTATTAGATTTATTGATATGTTACTTATAATATTGAATAAAAGAAATGATCAAACCTTGGATTGTATGATCATCATCTGAACTTGAAGATGATGTTGCATCTTCATTGTTGGGAGAATCTCTACATAAAAGTCATATATAACACTCATCATTTAAAGATTGAGATTGTTTAAAAATTTTACTATTACTTAAATATTACTTACCGATGTGCAACTATTGGACAATTCCTTTTGTCATGTGACTGTCCAACTTTCCCACAACAATGACAACGTCTACTTTTTGTCTTCTTTGCCTTTCCTAATGCCCTTTCTTTCCCTCCTTTAAGTCTTTTGCCACATCCTTTTGCCCTCACTTGATTTGGTTCATTGTATATATGGTCTTTATTGCGACTCATCTTCCCAGAGATTACACTTGCACCAGTTCCACATTGTGAACTTTTACCACTATCAGCAACAAGATTGATTGATTCGAGTACATGAGCCAAAGCTTCTTTATACATATTAATTCCTTCTTGACTTGTGAGGGCGATATTAATAACATCCAAAGAACATTGAATTAATTCACTCCGCTTGATTAGATATTCTTTGTCACTATTTATCATTATGCCACTTTCATTATCAACCACTATCACAGAGTTTGCCTTCTTAGTCCACCTTTTCAAGATGTATTGTTGGGGTAATTCGTCAAAATCATGCATTTTGAGCAAGTAACCAAGCACATGTCCACATGGTATCCCCATACTCTCAAACTTGTGGCAACTACATGAAGTAAAACCCAATCCTTTGTCGTAAATAAGTTGTCGCACTCTATGTGTGAACATTTTTTTTCTCTGAACTTAAAATATGCATTGATTGTCACTCTCCTTGATAAGCTCAAAACGATAATTCAAGCATTCCCATATCTCATCTTCAAATTTATAAAACATTTCCCGAGTATAAATTTCAACCATTTGGAATAGAAAGTCATGATTCATCTTCACTTTAGGCTTCTCAATCAAATCTTTGTGATCGGCCAACAACTCTTCTTGACGTTGGCGTACTAGCCCCTTATTAAATTGGATCATGAAATCAACTAATGAATTATTCTTAGAAACATATCTTTTGAAAAAAGCGTGAGAGCTTTCCGCTCGTTGGCTACTTGACATATTGGCTGAGAAAACATGATTACAATAAGCTGGCACCCAATTTGTACGAATGTCATACATTGTTTGTAACCATTTGTTGTCATGTAACCCGCTCCTCCCAACAAGCTCTGTCCATGTCAAATCAAACTCTTCTTTAGACTCTGAATTCCAAATACAATCGGCAAATTCATTATAATGAGCATTATACTTCACTGAGTCTAATTTTTCTGAAAATTTTGTCAATATGTGCCAACTACAAAATCTATGAAAAGTATCTGGAAGAGTTTCTAATATTGCTTTGGACATCGCGGGATCTTGATCAGTAATGATCATTTTAGGGGCATCACCTGGCATAGCCTCTAAAAATTGATTGAATAGCCAAACAAATGAATCCGAGGTCTCGTCACTTAAGAATGCACACGCAAAAATTATGGTTTGACCATGTTTGTTAACTCCCATCAATGGTGCAAAAATTAACCCATATCGATTGGTGTTGTATGTAGTATCGAAGACGACTACATCACCATAAAAACTATATACCCTTCTAAAGGTAGCATCAGCCCAAAAACAATGAATTATCCTCTGTTAATTATCGACCCTAATTTTATAAGTGAATGATGAATTCTTGACCTTTTCTAATTTGCAAAACTCACTGAAAATTTCTCCGTCATGCCCTTCAACTCATTACGTCTATCCCTTTCATAATTATATAAATCTGTTTGTGTACACCCAATGTTTTCAAACCCTCCAGCCTGTACTCCAAGGAAATTGAATTGTTGATGTTAAGGTATATTTATGATGGAAAGTTGTTGAGTCAAACACTTTTGCGCACTTGAAACCTTCGGTGAGATCTTAATAGATGTTTCTTTGATGGAGTTGTCAATGGATGACTATGGCCCTCAATAAATTGGGTGACTACATAAGCCTCATAATTTATTTTCAACACAGCTACCATTGCTTTACAACTCTCTTTTATCGATCCCCGACGCCTTTTAGAGTCAACATCCGCAATTGTTTTTCCCTTACCTTGTTTAAAATAGACATATTCTTTCCTTTTGACTTCGTCACTTCCTTCGAATTTCTTCGTAGTCCAACTTCGAATACTAAATCCCGCCTCTTTAGCATATGCATTGTAAAAATCCCTAACTTCATCTATTGTTTTGAATTCTTTTCCAACATTAGGTTTGAGATGATCGGCTACTTGCGGATTATAGATAAAATTTTCCCTACCTTCATCACTTTCCCTTTCAATTCTCTTATTCTCTACTTCCTTTTCATTATGGTCAACATTATCACCACATTCATCACTACCCCGTACTTCATCCTATAAGTTGGCATCCATCCCTACAGTTAATAAAAATAAACAACATTTAAGTCCGGACAACAACAATTTTGATGTACAGTAATAATTTTCTGTCAAAAGAACTAGTATTTCTTGAATGAATTTCTATGTAGGTCACCAAGTGGAAAAGAAACAATTAATAATCAAAGAACAACCAACAAGTTTTCAAAGCATTCATATTAAACTCTGTGTATTAGAGGAGAAGAAACGAGTTCAATTTAAACATATAGCTAAAATGAAAAAGAAACTATACTCTTTGTATTCAATGTTCGGCGATTTCGAAACCCTAGCTTCAGCTTCAGCGCTTTGAATGACAATCGGGAAAAGGGGTTTGAGAGAGAATCGACAGAGTGATTGATTCGCCAACAGATGACAGTGATTTCAAACGGGTCAGCAGGCAATCTAAGCTTTATCGATTTCGCTGACCTTACGAATTGAAATCCCTAGCTTCAAAGGGGCTTTGAGAGATCAACCTAGTTCTGTTCTGTTCCTTGCTTGCTTCAAAGGGCTTTGAGAGAGAATCCAATAGCTTTGCTCTTACTATAGTCGATGTTCGGCGATTAGTAGAATCTAGCCTCAGCTTTGGGCGGAGAGTGAGAATCGGGGAAAGGGGATTTGAGATAGCTTCGGAAGTTAAGGTTTGCGAATGGCAGAGAGCTCCAAATGGGCGCGAATGTGATGCGTATGAGAGGAGGGAACTGGAAGAGTAAGAGAGAAGCCGTGTTGAGTAAGAGAAAAGCTCCAAATGGGCGCGAATGTGATGCGTATGATCCGAACCCGTTTTGTTGACCCGCGTGTTTTGATTTAGTTCTGTACGTTTTTTGATCACGTCTGTTGTTAGTCTGTTCCTGTAATCTGTTTTTGAAAGGAACTGTATATATATATATATATATATATATATATATATATATATATATATGTGTGTGTGTGTGTGTGTGTGTGTGTGTGTGTGTGTGTGTGTGTAAAAAGAAGACTGAGAATCCTGTACATGAATTAGTATGTGTACAGGATATAAAAGTTGAGAAGATTATTTCATGGAATTATAGTTTTAAGGAGGTGATAAATATATTTCATGGATTTTATCTGTTGCGCTTAGCTGGAAGGCTAAAATTGAGCAAATTTTGTTTTACAATGGAGCTCAACAGAAATTTTTTCAAGTACATTATCATTTTCCTATATTTTATGCTGTAAATTTCATTTTATGGTTTAGGTTTTCCCTCTTAAATTTGTTCTGAAAGTGACCAGAATCTAATTCCTTTGTTGAGAAATTTGGAAGCATGTTTTTTTTCCTTTCTGTAAAAAGTGAAAATTATTGACAAAATAAAAAAAAACATTTATAAATTCCCAAGAAAGCAACCAATTGAATGCTTTCTCTATCATCTTTGCTGGAGTAAATACTAATATTGAAGCAGTTGTCAGGTGTTCTTGTGAATTGTATCCTCAAGGTCCCATCTGAACCAAACCACACACTTCATTATTACACCCATAGCTTCAACTTCCAGAATCCAACCAGACACCCAGTCAAATATGGAGCTGCTGCAGTGAGCGCCATATAAAATTAGTGATCAGTTTATGTCTTGGACCTTGGTGTAGGGAATGGACATTTTACTAAAAAGGAAGAAAATATACAAGTAATAAGTAAAATCCTTATTATTTCCATATAGTCACCTAAGTAATAACATCAAAAGAATGTCTTTTCACCATAAAATTTTCACAAGAAAAGTTGAAATGACAAAATGATTGATTTAAATAATAGAGCAACTCACAAAAATTTCCTCTCATTCCTTACTTTACTTTTATTTATTTTTTTCTTTTTTGTTTCTTTTTCCCAATCAACATTGCCAATTGAAACTTCAAGCCTAGAACAAACAGTATAATCTAAATAATCCCAAGCAGATGTACATCTTTTTTCTTTCTCTTGTGCTAAACTCTTCCTCATATAGTAGCTAGCTGCTAAGAGGTCTAATAATTAACAGCTGATGATGGTTTTTTCTTTCATGCTAAGAGCATGATACAACTTTGAGTTCATTTGCCATGTCCCCCAACTTCTTGAAAACACCTTTACGCTATTTCCTTTAGAGGCATCACTTGGTTCTCCAATCATCAAATTTTAAAGCTCCAGTTCAAAGGGTCTGTTTAGCTTCCTCCTTTTAGTGCCTGGACTATAATGGGAAGAATTTGCACATGATCCAACAGTTGAATCATCAGTTCTATAGCTTAAGCATGCAGCATCAAGCACACCAATTGGACTTTGGGGAACAGATGACTGGACTAATCTACTTGGACCTTTATGATTATTCCCACTTAAAGATGATAATTTGTTCATCAGATCAACACACTTGACCACTCTCTCCTGCAACCAAAAGAAGAAAAAAAAAACACAATTTTAATATATATGCCAAGTAATCAAGATCAAATGATAAGGAAAAAAAGGGTAATCATCATCATTTATATAACCCCCCCCCCCCCACCCCACCACCCTCCATCCTCTTCTTTTTCTTTTGGTTATTGGACCACCAACTTATACCTTTTGTAAATGGTGAATGAGTTCATATAATGTTTTCTTAGTGGCTACTGTTTGAGTTTCTCCTGCAACAGACATTGCCACTGCTGCTGCAATCTCAGATGGCCTGAATTCCAAGAAGTCAATCCCTGCATTAAATTCCCATTAAACAAAATATCAGTCCTGCCAAACCCTAATGCAACCAAAAACATAAAAAAAAAGAAAAAGAAAAGAGAGAAAAAAACCTTTTATTATGCCTAATATAAGTTGGGTTGATCTAAAGATTGACAATCTTGATGAGATTTGATCACCATTTATCTTTGCAAGGAAACAATCTATAAATGAGAATGGGGTAATTGCTTTCATTCTCCACTTCAATGTGCTCAAAACAAGAAGCTCCATTCTCTGTATGGTTCTTGCTTCAAATACAAATTTTGATTCACACACCTGTTAATTATAATCAGAATCATCAGGACAATTAGACTCAAAAATAGTGTGAGAATTCATTCAGTTAGAAAATAATTTTACAAAACTATTGATCTACCTGCAAATCTAAGCACAGAGGCACTTCAGTCTCCTCCATTTTGGCTGCCAGAGATAAACAAGCTACAGCCAGCAACTGCATCATCCAAGCTTTGCCCTTCTGCAATAAAGAGTCATTTAAATATGAGCATATAACTATTACCTACAATTAACATTTTAACTACATAAAATTGAATAATTTAGGCTTTGATTTAGGAGCTTACTGGTAAGTCATAGGCAGAAAGGAATCTGTCCAAGTAGTTTACAGACAAATATGCACACAGAGGTCCAAAACTGAAATGGTCATGAACCTGTTATAAACCAAACAAGAAATTGCATTGAGTAATTTTCAATAACTAGAAGAATCTAATTGTTTTTTGTTTGTTTGTTTTTCAACAAAGAAGAGAAACTAAAATCCAATTTCAGACAAGCAAGAGGGAGGGGGAATATCAAATGTGAAGTAGAAACACATAAAGACAATTAACATATCAGGAAAACCAAAAGATCCAACCAAAACCCATTTCATTTTAATGTGTGACTGCAATAAAAAAAGGAATCCAAAATTAAAGAAAACCA